>PVJC01002461.1:0-33751 GCA_004026665.1 Murina feae | reverse complement strand
GTGCCTGCTCCAAGCCTCGATGGTGTGCCTGGGGGCAGGCCCCCAGCAGGTAGACACACACTGGGCCCCTAGTGTCTTATAAGGCCAGAAAGTAACAACGTTCTAAACACAAAACAAAATAAACAAACACAATGGTGGGCACAGAGACAGTGTCCTTTTGGTAATAGCCAATACTGAAACAATTTGAGCAACAAAACAAATAAAGCAATATTGGATTATAGCTAAAATTTTGTGATAAATATTTGTGAGTTCACACTGACAAAAATAAATGACTGAACTTATTTGTTTATTTATTTATAAATGGGGGATAAAGTATTCTAGTGCAAAATCCTTCCAAATAATTTATTTAATTACTCTGACCTAGGAAAAAAATGAGGCACATAAGACCAGGAAATAACCAGAATAATCTTGGAAATGAACAAAGCAAAGACATCACACTTCCAAGATTTCAAAATATATTACAAAGTTACAGTGACTCAAAAGTAGGGTGCTAGGATAAAGACAAATATACCAGTAGTACAGCATATAGAACCCTAAAATGAAGTCATACATATATAGTCAACTAATTTTAACAAGGGTATCAAGCATACATAATGGAGAGAGGATAGTCTCTTCAACAACTGGTGCTGATAGAATTAGATGTTCACAAGCAAAATAATGAAATTGGAGCTTTATCTTACACCACACAGAAAAACCAACTCAAAGTGAATTAAAACGTAAAAGTAAGACCTGGAAGTGTAAAATTCCTGGAAGAAAACACAGGGGGAAAGATTCTTGACATTGGTCTTGGAATGGTTTCTCAAATATGATACCAAAGCACAGACAACGAAAGCTGAAATAGGCAAGTGGGACTCTATCGGGCAGGTAACCAACAATTCATTCACACAGTCAGACTATAATTTTATTTTTGTTTGTGATGATTAGCAAACCAAGTTCCAGGCCAGCCCAAACTGATGGTAACTCTATGTACACATGTACTGAAGCCATATTACCACCACTGTCCTTTTCCATGTCAGCCATGGACCCAGTTAGGAAGAAAAGGTAAACACAGCAGAAATAAAATAGTCAAGCAAGTCAGTATACAATAACACTTTCAAGTTATTGAAATCTATATGTGCCAAGGAGAGTTTTATCTGCTTCACATACCCAATCAAATGGTAACAACTCGATAAATTGGAAATTATTACTTTTTCAAATCTATAGCTGGGACCCACACAGATTAAGCAATGTGCTTAAGGTATGTCCTCATAGGTTAAGAAGAAAACATAATGTATAAATCTAAGAAGCATTTGGGCCCTTGCTCCTAACCATTAGGGCACACTGACTTCTCATACAAAATTAACTACCAAATGAGGGACATGGAAAACACGTGTTTTGAGAATCATGCTATGCTAGTGATTTTTTTTTTTATATAGAGAAATGTAAGCTTTCTCAGTTTAGCAATCAGAAAAAATTGTCTGATATGGGTACAAAGTCTACTTATATATCTACTTTGACTTTGCTATGGAGGAAGCATGCAGATGAGATCTTAAACAGTCAGAAGCTAGTGGTCAACTTTGAATTTACTACAAAGCCCTGCATTCAAGGACTCTACCTTCTTTTATTTCCCAATGTGATCAAGAATAAAGTTAACCCAGACAGTGTAGGTCAGTGTTTGAGTGTTGGCCCATAAACCAGAAGGTCATGGTTCAATTCCCAGTCAGGACACATGCTTAGGTTCCAGGTTCAATCCCCAGTAAGAGGCGTGCAGGAGGCAGCTAATTAAGGATTTTCCACATCACATGTTTCCATGATCTGTCCCTTTCCTTTCCTCTCTGAAATAAATAAAAAAAATAATATTAAGCCTTTTGGCAGGAACCACTATCTTCCAGTAATTCGCCAAAATGACTAACACAAAGGGAAAGAGGAGAAGCACCATTATATGTTCTCTAGGCCTTTTAGAAAACATGGATGGTTCCTTTGGCCACATACATGCAAATCTACAAGAAGGTGATATTGTGGACATCAAGGGAATGGGCGATGTTCAAAAAGGAATGCCCCACAATATTACCAGGCAAAACTGGAAGTCTGCAATATCATCCAGCGTGTTGTGGGCATTATCTTGAACAAGCAAGTCAAGGGCAAGCTTCTTGCCAAGAGAACTAATGTACGCATTGAGTATATCAAATGCTCTAAGAGCCGAGATAGCTTCCTGAAACATGTAAGGAAAATGGTTAGGAAAAGGAGGAAGCCAAAGAGATAAGTACCTGGGTTCAACTGAAGCATCAGCCTGCTCCACCCAGAGAAGCACACTTTGTGAGAATCAGTGGAAAGGATCTGAACTGCTGGAACCCATTCCCTATGAATTCAAGGCATGAAAAGTGGGAAAATATTAAAAAAGACTTCTGTGCTGATTATATGTATATGCTGACAGAAGAGTCCCAGGTTGATTCTGATCAAGGGCACATGCCTGGGTTGTAGGCTTGATACTAGTAGGGGGTGCGCAGGAGGCAGCTGATCAATGATTCTCTCTCATCATTGATGTTTCCATCTCTCTCTCCCTCCCACTTCCTCTCTGAAATCAATAAAAATATATTTTAAAAAAAGAATTTATAAAAAAACGCAACTGTTTCCACTCACATAACATATGGTGGTTTTAAGAACTAGGTCATATTTTATTTCTTTTGCAAAATATTTTCTTATATTCCTAATTATACAGATTGACTGTGTCTGACACTTATCTTCATTTGTATATGTATCAATCCAAGTAAATCCTAAGGCATCTGAAGTCAAAATATTTTCTTGTGTATTTCACTAATGAGTTTTTCCTCTATTTTCTCACTTGAATTCCTATTAGTCTGGTATTGCACATTTTAAATTGATTCTCACCCTTCCTTGAGTCCTATCAGGAGTAATTCAGTACCCCCTCTTTTTTAAAAAAAATGTGGAATTTTTATCATGAACTTTGTTATCACTATAGTTGCTTTATTTGTTTTTTTAAATTCTTTACTGTTGAAAGCATTGATTTATGAGTTGTTTTTATAGTCATTAGGGAGCACACTTTCTTCTGCAAGCATCAGCCACTTTTAAGAAAAAAACAATATGTGAATGACTATCTAAACTCAGAAACCAGTGAAGCATGGTAATCCTGGTTATGTGAGACCTAATAATATACAGCTTAATAAATGATCCAGTTTAATCAGTAGCACTATTTAAAGAATATAAATGTCATTTTCCAAATTTTTTAATATATGAACTAGATGCATTGACCATAGTCACCCAGAGTTCAAGGATCAGTCAGCATTAAATACTAACATAATAATAAAATGAGTGATAAACTTTCAAAATAAAATTTATTCCAAATGTGGTCAGGTAAATACTGCACACATTGCAAAAACTTCTATGAAAAATAAAATGTTAATTTTCCAAAACATTTGGGAGTATGCATTTTCTTTTAAAAGAAAAAATAAACTGAACTTGAGGCTTCTTCTTGACCATTGATTGATATACTGATCAAAACTGTTACCAACATTTATAAATGAAAGGTTGAAAACTGATTTGTAAGATGTTATTTATTATTCTCATAATGAGTGCTCGCAGTGCCTTACTCTGCTTTTCAGATTTATAGCTTTTTCATATTCACTACATGGAATATATCCTCCAAACCAATGTTCAAAAGTTGAAGTGCATTCAGTTGATAGTTATATGTGAAGTGAAGCAGCAGATTATAAGCAGCAAAACTTCTGAAACTAACAAAGGATACCAGAGGAGAAAGAATGTGAAAAAGATGATGATGGACCCTGAAAGACCATAAAAGCAGTGTCCATTATTAATGTCTGCAGAGAGACCAAGAGATTGCCTTATTCCACAGACCTGCTGAGTCACTAATGTTTATAACAGAGGAACAAAATCATCAATAAAATTTTCTCTCTGCTATGTTTGAAAGGACATAGAGATGTATAATTCACTTTCGATAAATTTCAACTGGAATGTTAAAATGCCCTAAAATGTTGTTCTTTAATTAGAGACTGTAACCATTATTTTTTCCAGGAATTATTTTTACCATGTGTTTTCTCCCCAAAATAAATGATGAGTAGAACAGCCCATTCAATATAGAATTTTTGTACAGCTTGACTAAATTATTGCAAACTACTCATTGGCATATTATTAATTAGATAACATTATAAGCTTTTAAATAAATCCCCAAGTATTTGATGAAGATGAAATATATCTAATTATATCCTCAGTTTACCCAATGATCTTATATTTCAGTTAAAGTTTCTTAAATGGATAGCATATATCAAATCTATATGTTATTATGTGGTGAATATTGAAGATTAATTGAAATGACTATTTTGTTAATGCTGTAGACATAATTGAACTTTAAGAAAATATTATTTGTAAAACTGTTAAAGTGATAAAGAAGACTTTATTCAAGATTACTTTGGTAAGAGTCTAGACTATTGCAATAAGGGAGAAAAATAAAACCCAATGCTAAGTACAATAAAGAAAGTAGAGATTTATACCCAAAGATCACTGTGTAACGCCAGATGAGAAAATACTAGGAGGAAACATCAAGGGTAGAAAGATTCTCACTAAGCTGACTTAAAATTCTAACTGAAGGCAGGCCAGGATAATCAGATAATAAAAGTTGGGGGTAAGGAATTTGATGATATATCAAAGGTGATCAGATATTCAGGGTAAAGGAAATTGATTTAATATAATTCTTGCTGCAATGGAACTAGACAAGTCAAAAACAAGACAAAGGACAAGGCTCAGAGGAACTCTCTTAAATATGGTCAATGAGACAGTGTTTGACAATTGTGACATTAATTTATATATTTGTTTTAACTTAGTTAATATAAAGTATAAGCCACATTTGTTATTTTTGAGGTGACTTCAAAGACAGTTTCATATTTTCAATCCAGGTAACTATACTCAGTATTAGTCTATTTTTAGATACAAATTTGAAAGAAGTCTCTCATTAGATTTGTATTGTTTACAATTATATATTCCTTTTGCCTTAGCCAGTGTGACTCAGTTGTCTGAGCATCTTCCCAAGAACTGTTTGGACTCCCTGTCAGAATACATGCTGGGGCTGCAGGCTCATCTCCAGTAAGGAGCATGCAGAAGGCAGCCAATCAATGTTTCTCTCTCCCCTCTTCCTTCCTCTTTCTTTCAAAAAAAAAAAATAAAAAATATGTTCCTTTAATTTTTATTTAAAAATAATACTATTAAATATCATATATGTCCCCTTTTGCCTCCAATTGACCTTTCTAGCTTGCTCCCACACCCTCCACCAACCCCTGCTTCCTACCTCAGGCCTTCACCACCCTATTGTCTGTATCCATGGCTATGCATATATGCACAAAAGTTCTTTAGTTGACCTCTTCCACTCACCTGCCTTCACCTTCCCTGTGAGATTCAACAGTCTATTCCATGCTTCTATGTCTCTGGATCTATTTTGTTCATCAATTTATTTAGTTCATTAGATTCCATATATGAGTGAGATCATGTAATACTTATCTTTCTCTAACTGTCTTATTTCACTTAGCATAATACTCTCCAAGTCTCTCTATGCTGTCTCAAAGGGTAAGAGATACTTTTTTCTTTACAGCTGCATCGTATTCCATGGTTTAAATGTAC
This sequence comes from Murina feae, assembly GCA_004026665.1. Lineage (NCBI taxonomy): Eukaryota > Metazoa > Chordata > Mammalia > Chiroptera > Vespertilionidae > Murina > Murina feae. The sequence continues at coordinate 28,126 of PVJC01002461.1, read as the reverse complement.
CACAGCTTTTTATATCTACTCATTTACAGATGGACATTTGAGCTGTTTCCATATCTTAGCTATTGTAAATTGCATTTGTGTAACATAGGGGTGTGTGCCTTCTTTCTGATTGGTGCCTCAGATTCTTAAGATAGATTCCTAGAAGTGGGATCACAGGGTCAAATAGCAGTTCTATATTTAATTTTTTGAGAAAAGTCCATATTGTTTCCCATAGTGGCTGCAAAAGTCTGCACTCCCATAGTGTACTAGTAGAATTCCCTTTTCTCCACATCCTCACCAGCACTTGTCATTTGTTGATCTGTTGATGTTAGCCATTCTGAAAAGTGTGAGTGATTACACATTCTAATTTTAATGTGCATCTTTCTGATGATCAGTGACTTTGAGCATATTTATGTTTCTTGGAGATCTGTATGTCCCCTTTGGAGAAGTGTCTTCTTAGAACCTTTGCCCACTTTTTAATTGGATTGTTAGTCTTCCTTTTGTTAAGTGGTATGACTTTTTAATATATTTTTATATTAACCCTTTATCAGATGTAATATTGCCAAATATGTTCTCCCATACAGTGGTCTCCTTTTTAGTTTGTTGATTTTTTCTTTTTTTTTTTCTGTGTAGAAACTTTTTATTTTGATGAGGTCCCATTTATTTATTTCTCCTTAGTTTCCTTAGCCTTAGAAGGTGTAGCCACAAAATTATTGCTACAAGAGACATCTAAGATTTTGCTGCTGATGATTTATTCCAGGATTGTCATGGTTTCACGTCTTACATTTTACTCTTTTATCCATTTCGAGTTTATTCTTGTGTATGGTGTAAGTTGGTGGTCTAGCTTCTTTCTTTTTTTTTTTTTTTGTATATTTATGTCCAATTTTCCTACCACCATTTATTGAAGAGACTGTTTTGACTCCATTGTATGCCCTTGCCTCCTTTGTCAAGTATTAATTGAATATAATGGCTTGGGTCAATTTCTGGGGGTTCTGTTCTGTTCCATTTATCTATATGCCTGTTCTTTTGCCAGTATTAGGCTATTTTGAGTACAGTGGCTTTGTAATATAACTTGATAGCTGGTATTGTGATCCCTCCAACTTCATTCTTCTTTCTCAAGATTGCTGCAGCTAATCAGGGTCTTTTTTGGTTCCGTATAAATTTTTTGAGTATTTTTTTTTCTAGACCTGTGAAATATATCCTTGGTATTTTAATGAGGATTGCATTGAGTCTGTAGTTTGCTTTGGGTAGTATTGACATTTTAATTATGTTTATTCTACCAAACTATGACTATGGTATATTCTTCCATTTGTTTATATTTTCTCCTATCTCTTTTTCCAATGTCCAATAGTTTTCCAAGTGCAGACCTCCTTGATTAAGTTTATTCCTATGTATCTTAATTTTTTTGTTGCAATGATAGATGGGTTTGTTTGTTTAGTTTCTCTTTCTGAGAATTCATTATTGATGTATAAAAATGCCATCAATTTCTGGGTGTTAACATTGTATCCTGCTACATTGTTGAATTTATTTATTAAAGCTAGTAGATTTTGGTGGTCTTTAGAATTTTCTGAAAATAATGAGTTTTACTTCCTCCTTTCTAATTTAGATGGCTTTTTATGTTTTCTTCTTGTCTGATCACTATGGCTAGCACTTCCAGTACTATGTTGAGTAAGAGTGGTGAAAGCAGACATCCCTGTCTTGATCCTGTTCTTCAGGGAAATTGTTTTACATTTTGCTCATTGAATATGATACTGACTGTAGGTTTGTCATATACAGCTTTCATTATGATGAGGTATGATCCCTCTATTCCAACCTTGCTGAATGTTTTCATCAAAAAACGGATGTTAGATTTTGTTGAATGATTTTTCTGCATCTATTGATATGATCATATAATTTTTATCTTTCAATTTGTTTATGTGATGTATCATATTAATTGATTTGCAAATATCGTGCCAGCTTTGCATCCCTGAAATAAATCCCAATTGGTCATGCTGTATAATCTTTTTAATATATTGCTGGACCTGATTTGCTAATATTTTGTTGATGATTTTAGTATCTGTGTTCATCAGGGATATTGGCTTCTAATTCTTTTTCTTTGTAGTGTTTTTATCTGGTTTTGGGATTAGGATAATGCTGGCCTAAGAGAAAATCTTGAAAATTCCTTCCTCTTGGATATTTTGGAATAGTTTGAGTAGGTTAGGTGTTAATTCTCCTTTGAATGTTTGATTAATCTTTCTTGTGAAGTCTTCCGTACCAGGGTTTTTGTTTGCTAGGAGTTTTTTTTGTTTTTTTCTTTTTATTGCTCAATTTCATGAATTGTTATTGGTCTATTCAGTTTTTATGTTTGTTCCTGATTCACTTTTGGAAGATTGTATTTTTCTTGGAATTTGTCCATTTCATTTATATTGTCCAGTTCATAGTATTGTTTTTTAAGTCTTTTGTATTTTTGTGGTGTCAGTATTACTTCACAGCTTTTATTTCTTATTTTATTTATTTGTGTCCTCTCTATTTCTTGATTAGTCTGACTAATGGGTCACCATCAATCTGTTTATCTTTTCAAAGTACCAGTTCTTGATTTCACTGATCTTTCATGCTGTTTTTAGTCTCTATGTCATTTTTTTCTTCTTGATTATTTCCTTCCTTCTACTTGCTCTAGGCTTTTCTTCTTGTCTTTTTCTAATTCTTTAACTTATAGGTTAAATAGTTTATTATTAATTTTTCTTGTGTTTTGTTTGTTTGTTTGTTTTTTGAGGTGGGCCTGTAGTGCTATTAACTTCACTCTCAGGACTGCTTTTGCTGTGTCCTAGAGATTTGGGGTTGTTGTGACTTAATTTTCATTTATTATCAGGAAGTTTTTAATTTCTTTCGTGATCTCATTGATAACCTATTTCTAAATATTAATTTTTTATCCCACTATTCTACTAAGTTCATTTATCAGTTCTTCTAGTTTTTGGTGAAATCTTTTGGATTCACTATATATAGAATCATGTCATCTGCAAATACTAACAGTTTTTCCTTGCCAGTTGGATGCATTTTATTATTTATTTTCCTTTTCTGATTGTTCTGGTCTTAATAGCAATACTATATTGAACAAAATGGTGAAAGTATCTTGTTCTTAAGGAAAATGATTTTAGATTTGCAACATGAATATGATGCTAGCTGTGGGTTTTATTGTGTTGAGGTATGTTCCCTCTATTCTCACTTTGCCATAAATGGATGCTACATTCTGTCAGATGTTTTTACTGCATCTATCAATGTGATAGGATGATTTTTACCCTTCATTATGCATACGTGTTACATCACAATAATTGACATGCCAATGTTGAATCAACCTTGAATCCCCAGAATAAATCCCACTTGATTGTGACATATAATCTTTTTAATGTATTGCTTAATTCAGTTTGGCAATATTTTATCAAGGGTTTTTGGCTTCTATGTTCATCATAATGGGCAAAACTCCCCCCCCCCTTTTTTTTTTCTTTTGGCAATTTTTTTTCTGGCTTTGGAATCAGGACACTGATGACCTTAAGATGACCTTGAGAGCCTTCCCTCCCCTTAAATTTTTATAGAATAGTTTAAAAAAAAACAGTTGTTAATTCTTTGAATATTTAGTAAAATTCACCTGTGAAGCTCTCAGTTCAGAATTGTTTTGTCTTGGTAGCTTGGTTACTGATTTGATTTTGTTAGTAGTTATCAGTTTGTTCAGATTTTGTTTCTTCTTGATTCAATCTTGGAATATTGTATGTTTTTAGAAATTTATTCACTTCTTCCAGATTTTCAAATTTGTTGAAAAATAATGTCTTGCAGTGTTTTCTTATAATCTGTTGTATTTTCATAGTATCAGTTGTCACTTCTCTTTCATTTCTGATCTTATTTACTTAGCTCTTCTCTGTGTTTTTTTCCTGGTGAGTCTGGTTAAAGATTAATTTTGTTAATCTTTTCAAGAATCAGCTTTTAGTTTCATTTAACTTTTGCATTTTTTACACTCCCTTCCATTTATTTCCACTTTGATCTTTATTATGTCCTTCCTTCTACTCACTTTGTGCTTTGTTGTTGTTTTTCTAGTTCTTTAAGGTGTAAGGTCAGATTGAGATTTTGCTTGTTTCTAGAGTTAGGCCTGTCTCACTCTTAGACTTTCCCTCTTAGACCTTTTTTCACTATGTCTTATTTGGGATTGGTGTGTTTTAATTTTCATTTGTCTCAAGGTATCTTTTGATTTTTTTTCATTGATCTTGTTAACCCTATTCATTGTTTACTAGCATGTTATTTAATCTCCATGTGTTGGTATGTTTTTTCAGTTTTCTACTTAAAATTGATGTCTAGTTTCATGTCATTATGGTCAGAGAAGATGCCTCATATGATTTAAATATTCTTAAATTTATGGAGACTTGTTCTGTGGCCTAACATATGGTCAATCCTGGAAAATTTTCCATATATACTTGGAAAAAAAAAGTATATTCTGCATCTTTAGGATGAAATGCTATACAAATATCAATTCCATCCATTCTTGTCTAAGGTGCCATTTAAGTCCACTATTTCCATGTTGATGTTTTGTCAATGGGTGTTAAAGCTGTTGATGTCAATGGGTGTTGATGTCAATGGGTGTTAAAGCTGTCTATAATCACTGTATTACAGTCGATGTCCCCCTTTATGTCTACCAAGACTTGCGTTACAAATGTAGGTGCTCCTACATAGAGTGTGTAAATGTTTACAAGGGTTATATTCTCTTGTGGGATTGATCCCTTGATCATTAGGTAGTGTCCTTTATGGTCTCTTGTTATAGACTTTTTTTACAGTGTATTTTTTTCTTATATAAGTATAAGGCTTACATTCTCCTCAGAAAAAGTCTACATCTTTCAGCTTTTCCAGCTGCAGTCATTATACTGGGTGCTCTGTTTTTGTAGTAGTAACTTGTGAGGGGAAAAAAGCCTTCAATAGTCATCTGATTTCACCCGTACTTCACTTGAGCCTGTATCTTGAGGATGTAACCCTTGCAAGTTTCCAGTTTCATTTTTATGTTTCCCCAGCCTCCTGCTCACTTCTATGGCTCCAGCATTCTTGATTTAGATTCTTGAAGACTAGCCCCCCTCCTGCTGACTATATATTTCTTTTTCTCTCCCTTACATGAGACAGGTAGAGTGGCAGTTGCTAGATTGGGAAGGAATATCCTCCTCAAGCTGTGAATTATGGTCAGAATTGAGCCCTGGCACAGAGATATTTAATGAAGAGCAGGAATTTTCCTTATTTTATTTATGGAGAAGATTCTTCATATATATTATTATTAATATTATTAATTATTATTCATCTCAGAGAGGAAGTAAGAAGGGAGAGAGAGGGAGAAATATCAATGATGAGAGGGAATCATTGATAGGCTGCCTCCTACATGCCCCCTACTGGGAATCAAGTCCTGCAACCTGGGCATGTGCCCTTGACCAGAATCAAACCTGGGATCCTTCAGTCCGCAGGCTGATGCTCTATCCACTGAGCAAAACCAGCCAGGGCATGAGAAGATTCTTAATGTATGTTTCAATGGTTATTTTTTCTGACTACCATACTACATTTTAGAAACCCTTAAATACTTTTGTAGGCACCTTTTAAATTCTTAAAAGTACAACAAGCCCTTCATCTGTTCAATTACCTATATCACACACACACACACACACACACAAATTCCCACACAAATTAATGTAACTCCAAGCACCTGCATGATATAAGATTTTTAACCCCTAACGGTCATATTTATTTTATCATCATATCATCAGCATCTAGAACTTAAGCTTGATTAATTTTTCTTTACTGTTTTCTTTATGTATTACAGATGTCCCCATTAGCCCCTCCATCTCACATGCATATTATTCCCAAACCTAAACTTTCTTTTGTTTAAAACTTAAGCTTAATGAATATTGAACTAATAAATATGTTCAATTTCCTTAATGATGCTTTGACAAACAAATACCTCTATATGGTCACATAAGAATGGATTAAAATGGTTGGGGAGGCTGAAATATCATAATAGGTTTTATGTACTAAACCTTGAAAAGGTTCATTTCATACCTTGTTAATGTGTAATATCAATTTTTTAAATATGGAAATATGTGTCTGTCTATAAAACTACCAAATTTATACAACAGAGAATGAAATTCCAGGTACTCTCTATAGCATCACAAATCTAAATCATGTTGAATGTGATCTGCACTGGCATTGTTGCAGCTTATTATCATTACTGGAAGCCCGGTGCACAAAATTCGTGCACTCGGGCAGAGGGGGGTCCCTCATGCCAGCTTGTGCCTTCTCACAGTCTGGGAGCCCTCAAGGGATGTCCAACTGACAGTCATACATCCTTAGCACTGCCGCAGAGGCAGGAGAGGCTCCTGCCACCACCCCTGTGCTCACCAGCCATTAGCCTGTATTCTGGCTGAGTGGCACTCCCCCTGTGGGAGCCCACTGACCACCAGGGGCAGCTCCTGTATTGAGCATCTTCCCCCTGGTGGTCAATGCACATCATAAGAAGTGGTTGAGTGGCCTTAGCATATCATTAGCATATTATGCTTTGATTGGTTGATTAGATGACTGGACACTTAACATATTAGGCTTTTATTATATAGGATTATTAAGCATTGTAACCTGTAACATTTTGATTCACTTTTATGGTCTCCTTTATCAGGTTAAATTATTTCTTAAATTTAATTGCAAAATGAAAATGGCCATTCACTAAAGTATCCTATATAATAAAAGGGTAATATGCAAATTGACCCTAACAGCAGAAGGACTGGGAATGACTGGTCACTATGACACACACTGACCACCAGGGGGCAGACATTCAATGCATGAATTGAACCAGGGGGAGCTCTGCTCAGCCACAAGCCAGGCTGCCAGCTGCCAGTACAGCGGTAGTGGTGGGAGCCTCTCCCACCTGCTCAGCAGCGCTAAGGATGTCTGACTGCAGCTTAGACTTGCTCCCCACTGGCAAGTGGACATCCCCCAAGGGCTTCCAGGCTGCCAGAGGGATGTCTGACTGCCAGCTTAGGCCCAATTGCCTGGGGAGTGGGCCTAAGCCAGCAGGTGGACATCCCCTGAGGTGTCCCAGACTGCAAGAGGGCATAGGCCAGGCTGAGGGACCCACCTGAGTGCACAAATTTTTGTGCACTGGGCCTCTAGTGTATTATAATCTTGAAATAGAATACTTCATACTTTCATATAGACTAAAGAAATATATAATAAACAATTTTCAAGACAAATAATTAAAGATAATAGAGTTGACTAAAAAGAATGTTTAACTAACTCAATATAATATAATGCATTGTTATGATAACCTTTGGCTTATAGATTTGTTACCTGGATGAAAAAACAAAGTGCTATAATGTCATCTCCTGGAAAATTTAATGATATGGATGATGAGATGTAATTTATTATGAGGTAGTTAATAAGTATTTCATGTTAATCAAAACAATAAGGAAGGCAAGAAAAGAGAGATAAATCTATAAATGATATGTCCATGAACATATTTCTTTCATAGGAATAGTGTCTTAGCATCATTATCTATTTCTTTTCCTCTGGAGTAAATATTTAATAATCCAATTTTATTTAACCATTTAGCTTCTGAATTTAATGTACTTGATGCAGATTTTCAATTATTTTATACATTAATGTAAAATAATTTAAATAAAGAGCTTTTTGAAACAAATTAAACCATTTAAAGTTATTTTGATTATTAAAATAATTTTAATCAATTATTTTTGTTCCACTACTAACATGGTTCAAAGCATAGCATATCTTTCCTTCAAAAGGCCTTTGAAAATCCTCTTGTAGACTGAAAATTTCTTCCTGTTGACTCTGAGGAATAATTTTTCAAAGAAGGTGGGTAATTCCTATTTATCATGTTTGATGAGTAAAGATTCTTAATATATTGGGTTCCTCATCTGGCTTGTCTAATGCAAGGATTGTGTCTATAAATATTGCTGAGATATTCATGTCCAAGAGCACTTTTAATTAGTGCACTAAATTTTTCAAAGGTGCTTCATAATTATGAAAAACACATTTAAGCTCATCCATGTTGCATGTGTTCTTGTGCTGTGGCTTCTGACTCTTGTCAGCATGCAATCTTGACCTTCAAAGCAAACAGTAAAGACAAACAGCATTATTATTTTCTTTTATCACCCTAAATTAGTCTGTTTATTTATATAAATGTAATTAAGCAGTATATAATACTTTGTTCCTAGGTTGAGTTACTAAACAGTGATTCTGACATTCATCTATGTGATCAGGTTTACTAGCAGTGTGTTCTTTTTATTGTGCTTATTTATTTTATTAATTTATTCAGTGCTTTTTTTTCTGTGTGTAAAGGGTAAAAGAATGTGAGTCCTAACCACATTTCAGTTACGTAAGATGAATAAGTACCAGGGAACTGCTGCAGAAAATTGCCTATACCTAACAATGCTGTGCTTTATACTTGAAAGTTGGTTAAGAGGGTAGATCTCAAGTTAAATTCTTACTATAATAAAAAGATAAAATGTACCCTTCTCCCATTTTAGTGACATGAGATTCTTACCACTCCACATTCTACTAATTTAATCTAAATAGTCATTTACACCTTATTGTAAATTACTTGAGCCACATATCACCTTACCCTTCAGCTACTGTCTTTTTTTGTTATTTATTTATTAAATTTCCTTTTATTTATCCTATCAAAATGTACACTCTTTTAAGGCAAGTGACTTCAGCACATTGTCAGGATTATACACATGTCCTAGTGTGATGGTTCATTTTATGTGTTCGCTTGAAGAGCCACAGGTATATATCCTACCAGTTCTATTTATCTGAAGAACCCTGACTAGTACATCTGGCTAGTATCATATACCCTATATAATAAAGAGGTAATATGCAAATTGACCATCACACCCTCACACAAGATGGCCATCCTGATGTGGTCACAAGATGGCCACACCCATGTCATCACAAGATGGCCATTCCCATATCGTCACAAGATGGCTGCCACAAGATAGTTGGCAGGGGAGGGCAGTTAGGAGCGATCAGACAGGCATGCAGAGTGGTTAAGGGCAATCAGGCAGGCAGGCAGGTAAGCAGTTAGGTGCCAGTGGTCCCAGATTGCGAGAGGGATGTTTGACTGCTGGTTTAGGCCTAAACCAGAAGTCAGACATCCCCCAAGGGGTCCCAGATTGGAGAGGGTGCAGGCCGGGCTAAGGGACTCTCCACATCCCAGGCAAAAATTTTGTGCACCCGGCCTCTAGTGTGGATATAAAGCTAATGTTATTTGTTATGATGTGAAAATTTAATCCTTTTCTCTGACTCAAGAGTCTTCAAGTTTTTGTTGTTGTTACTGTTGTTTGGTTAACTTTTTTTATGCAGATATTTTCTGAATACACTCAGGCATTCCAACCTTCTATCTAGGGTTTTCCAATCAGTTTTTATAGCTAGAGCAGGTATTTAAGCCATTATTTCATCCCCATAAATAATGCTGCAATGGATATCTTCTCTGCATAATTTTTAGAATAGAGTCACTGGGTAATGTAATGGTAAGTTTCACCCAAAGTTATTTTCCCATTGATTTTTACTATAGAGAGTGGAAGGAAGGGGGAAGGGGAGAGAGCAAGAGAAACATTGATGTGAGAGAGACACTTCCATTGGTAGCCTCCTGCACATGCCCTGACCAGGTTGTAGTCAGTTTTAGTTAAGAACTATAACACTGTCATATTGTAAGAAACACTATAAATGGAACCACTTCAGAATGAAATCAGAGGCCCTGCCATTCCAGAGAAACTGCCTTGGGGTTCTTACTCCTCGTACTTTGGCATGTTAAAACTGGGCCAAACCAACATTGTATTGCAAGCAGCTGTTTGACAAGATAACGAGAAAGTGGATGTTATGACTACAAGACTAAAAATTAACAACATTCTTTAGAACTACCACCACTATGTTAGCTTACCTGTACCTATAGAAATGCCTTTCTTCTATTCATGTAATTGGTCTTCTTCCTTTCCTCATAAATATTCCTGGCCTTCATCTCCTAATCAGAATACTGGGTTTCTGCCTGAACCCCAGCTCTCAGAATAACTATTCTTTTGCACCACAAATAAAACTTGTTGCCTCCCACTTTGGCTTTCTATTTTTAGGTTAACAATATGCACGATCCAAACAGTATATTGAAGGGTGGTACCTTGCAGATAGAATTTCAAAAATATATGCTGAATCAATTAGAAAAAAATTCAAGATCCTTTATTGGGTCTTGACTCACATAAAATTATAGAGTAACTTGAGATTAGATGTGTTTCCTTCAGTATATTTTGTTCTTAACAGTAAAAAATAAGATACATACAAAATGTATAAATCACAAATAGGAAATATATATATGCATAGACAGATTTATAAAAATACATAAACTTCAATTTAAGATGCTACTTATCACCTAAGCATAGGCAAATATAAAAAAAAGACTCTTAATATCTTTATTAAAAGCTGCATAATATTTTATATTGAAATGTCACATTTTATTTAGCAATCACTCAAGTGTTGACTATCCAAGTTATTTCTGCAATTTCATCATCATAAATAATGTTGCAATGGATGTCTTCTCTGCATAATTTTTAGAATAGAATCACTGAGTAAAAGGGTGGGTGCACTTAAAATATAGATGCATGTGTCTAAACTTCTTTCGAATTGCCTTTGAGTGTTAACTTATTTTCCATTAGTAGTATATATAAACTATATCATTGTGACTTTATTAGTATCATTATATTTTTAAATAATTTTAATTAAATACATTTAAAAAGTCTTACTATTGTTCCTTTCGTTTTCCATTGTTCATGTTACTCTTTTGCTAAATTTAGAGTTAAATTTTCACTTGTGGATCAGTAATCTGTATTTCTAGTTTTTTTTTATGATAATGTTTTTATTTTTTTATTTATTTTATTTTTTTTATTTTTTTTAATTTTTTAAAAATTATTATTACATAAAACTTTACAAAGATTAGTACATATATCTCTTTTTCCCCCTGCCCTTCCTCCTGCCTCCCCTACCCCCAGTGTTCTGTGTCCATTGGTTATGCTTAAATGCATGCATAAAAGTCCCATGTCTGATCTGTTAGTTTTGTAATTTTTCTATTCATTGTATTTACTGTTTCTGTCTGATCCTTCCTTAGGGGATTTTGTAATACTGATTTCTATGAAATTTATATATTAAAAGTATCAACATTAGAAGTACACTGCTTTACAATTTTATGTAGTTACAAAAATGTATCTTTTTTCCTGAAAGAAACAAATAATTACGCATTTTAAAAATATTATTACAAAAAAACTAAATAAATATTCATCTATGTTGTTGTTTTTGCTTTATATGTATGCTTTAATTTACTTGGAATATATTATTTTGTGGGAAAGAGCTATGACTGCAAATATTTATCTAGTTTTCCATGTCATTTATTTCGAAAAAAAACACTTCTTCCATTTCTAATGAATATGAACTCTTCCTTTATTTTATATTAATTTCCTATACAAAGATTTATCATGTTAATTTTCTACACACACCTCAGTCCATCTCAGGACTCTTTCATTCTATTGTCAATCTGTCCTTACAGGAGTTCAATAAAATGTTTTATTTTTTTTTTAATACTTTTTGTATCTAGTAGGACAAATACTTTTTGTACTCCTTTTTAAAAAATGCATAACATTCATGTCTCATTATTCTTTAAGTAATACATGGTAGGTTTACAGTTTTTCATATGGAAAATATGACAATAATTAATAAGTAATAATATGAGAATAAACTGTTTCAGTTACTCACAATTGTAAGCCTGCTTTTGCCTCACCCTGTATTTTTGGTGACAGCCCATATTATCCCTTCGGAAAGAATATTATCATAAAACACCATAGAATTTCCAGGTGCTGTGTTTTTGAGCATCAAAATATAAATCTTCCCCCATAGTCCAGTCTCTAAATCAATAACCCAGCTTTTTATAGATGCTATAATGAATAATTTCTGAAGCTATATCAGGTGATATAAAGTAAATTTTAACTTTTTTTATTGGGTATGGAGCTAATGCTCACTAAAGTCTCTTTTAAAATAATAAAATATGAGATGAAAGATAAAGTGTCAAATTTTTGTAATTCAAGAAATTTATATAAGCTTAGAAATGGGTTAGATGGTAAGAAATAAATTGTTTTATTACTGAGATTTCTAGTTAGAAAATTAACTTTTAAGGCTACTTGCACTGTTATTTGCTCATTGTTTTCTTGTCCAAGGGGAAAAAATGGAGATCTATCTATCATCTGTTGTAATACTTATCTATCACTTGTTGTAATACTTTAAGCAGTAAAATAAAAAATAAATAAATAAAAAATAAAAGAGCCAAAAAAAAACAAAAAACAAACAAACAAACAAAAAAAAGATCAATGAAGTTCTTGTTTTAGTTGCCAAAAGCCTAATGTGAGGGAATAAAATCTACTTACCATAATGTTGGAACTTTTTCCAATGTGGAACTTTTATTTTTAAACCATGTTAAGTGTCTATGAAAGAAAAAAAATCTGGTTTAGAAGAAGAAAACAGTGTTATTTTGTATCTAACTACTCAACAATTGTAAAAATAAGTAAATAAAGTTCTTCACACTTGTTTACTGCTGAAATTTTAAAACTTTAATTGATTTTATATTTTTCAAAAACTAAACAAAACAACTGAACTAATAAGAAAAATAGAGACCAATTCATAAATACAGAACAAGCAGACAGCTCTGGTGAAGGTGGTGTTGGAGAGGGGATGAAGTGATTGAGCAAAAAAAAAAAAGAGAAATAACTCATGGATACAGACAACAGTAGTGAATATGGGGGTGGAGGAAAGTGAGTGCATATGGAAGAGGTTATGGGGGATAATGGTGATAGAAAAAAATAAATAGCACCAAGATAACAAACCATCAATAAAAACGGTATCTGTAGTAGATATAATAGTAGCAAATAAAAAAGAAAATTATATTTTGAACTTCATTACTTCCCTGAAGATTTTTAAGCAGTAAAGAAAAGGGGGGCGGGTAGAGATCACAATAAATATCTGTAAAGTTAGAGAACAGTCCCCAAGACCACCTTCACTTGTGACACCAACTGCAAGTCTGGGGAACCTCAGGACCACCCTCAAGTTTTAGAATGTGCCAGAAGGACTCAGAGATTACGGAAAGCTGTCATACGATGATTACAATTTACTGCAAAAAGGATACAGGCTAAAGTGAGCCAATGGAAGAGACACATGGGATAGAGTCCAGGAAAGTCCTACATGTGGAATTTCCAACTGTCCTCTCTCCACCAGGTCATGGACAACGTTAAATTCCCATCAATTATGTGTGATGATGTATATGGACTATTGCCAACCAGTCAAGTATACCAGAACCTTGGATTCCAGTTTTGGGGGGCTTGGTTCCCTAAATGTAGTTGGCCACCTACATGGCCGACCTCAGTCTCTAGCCATTGCCTTAAATCACACTGCTCCTGTCTGACATAGCCCAAAGCCCAGGGAAACAAAGACAGACTGACCAGGCACAGCATTCCAACACCTGAGAGATTATCTTTAAGGACTACAGGACCTCTCTTTGGATAAGGTGATTTACCACAGATCTAATTTCTCTAATACTACACAAGTTCTGTATTTTGATTATTGTGAAACAAGGTCGTATGCCAACTCTATTAATATTTATTCAATGTTAATCTCTTCTTCTATCCTTCTCTTCTAATAGTCCACAGAATGCACAATTCAAAATGGAACACCAGCTTCTAAATGCTAATTTGGGATTTATTTTTAAAACACGTTTTCCATTCATAGTATGTAGCACATACACTGTACTAGAGGTTCACATCCATTCAAAGAAACTGAATTTTAAAATATCTGTTTTGATACAGATTCCCTAGGCAGAACCACAGTGTCTCAAAACATTGACATTAGAAAGAAAAATACCACATGTCCTCACTCATCTATGGATAATAATAACCATTATAAACTGGTGAACAAAAATAGATACAGAGGCAGAGCAGCATCAAACAGACTGTCAAATTACAGCAACAAGGACAGGGAGGGTTGGTGGGGGGGTAACAGATCAGCCAAAGGACTTTTATGCATGCATTTAAGCATAACCAATGGACACAAAACACTCGGGGGGAAGGGGAGAGGAAAAAAGAGATATATGTACTAATTTTTGTAAAACTGTATGTAATTAAAACATTAAAAAAAAAACATTGACATTAATGTGATAGGATGAAATGTTCAAAAATAAGTACTGTTCAATACAAATCTCATCTTGTCGATTCACCTTTTAAATATTAAGCCCAGCTCTAACAGAGAAAGTAAATCCTGCTACAGTAAAGACTATGTAAAAATATTTTAGAAAATCTAACTTTTTGTCAGTTGATTCAGACAATGCTTTTAAAAATAAATAAACAATGAAGCATGAAAGAGATAAATGTTCCAATCTGTAGAAATTTCTGATGAAATAAAAGGCAAGCACAGTTGTAACAGGGTAGGTACACTGTGTCCAAGTGTTTTTGTTTTGAGATGATTTGTCAATTCCTAATATAAGTCACAACCAAGACTTGGAATAAATTCTATCAGTAGAAAGTGTTAGATGATTTATTTTACAATTATAAACTCAATTCTCAGTTTGAAAACTTTAGAATGATTCATGAAATATACTGTTCCTTCTATGATGAGTATTATGTTGATAAAATGATGTTGAGTAGCACTTTTTCTATGTAATCAAAGTTATCATCTCCTTTTAACTTTGAATATTTCTAAGCCTCAGGCAAAAATAGCATCAATCAGTAATGACCACTCTATATTACATTCTCCTCTGATTTTGAGGATGAGTTTAGAAGAAAAAAGAGAGTCATTTGTTTCCTTTGAACAGTAATTGTTTCAGTTTTTCTTTCCTAAGATTGAATATGACATTTGATAGCTCTGATAGCTTGTGCTGAGAGGTAATCAGACAGAATTTCTTTCTTCTATATAAATTAATAGAGTAAAATTATTTATATCCATTTGAATGATGAAAATTCAGTCTTATAATAAATAAGTTTAGTTCACTTATTTTCTTCCATCAAACATTATTTCAGTTTACTCTCTCCATTTGAAAGCAATAAAATTCATGGCTAAGATTATCTCTATCATAATGTTATTGAGCATATGCCATAAGCCAGAATCTAAGTACATTGTGCATATTATATATTTTAATTCTTGTGTCAATCCTGTGGTAAATACCATTATTATTCTTATTTTATAGATTGTGAAGTTGAAAAACTAAGAGTTTAAACTGCTCCTTGTTACTTAGCTAGCAAATGATGGATCCAGGATCTGAATCCAGGGGTCGGCTATGGATTATGTTGTTAGTTATACACTGCACTACAATACCCTAGAACTAAAAATATATCATATTTTTAAATTGCATGCTCCTTTATTTTTTCCAAAAACAGTTTTAAAAACATCATTTCTAGTTATGTTTTTTTCAACATGAAGAGAACATTTATAAAACAATCAATAATGGTAGACCAAATTTAAATAACTCCTCCCACCACCAAGCTTGGTTAGATTTTGTCTCATCTATATATACAAAACCCTAAGCGACCGGTCAACCAATCGACCAGCTGCTATGATGCACACTGACAACCAGGGAGCAGATGCCCCTGGTAGTCAGCACACTTCCACAGCGGGAGTGCTGCTCAGGTGACCAACAGGCGCCAGCAGGCACAGCGGGGCTGGAATGAGGGGAAGTGGTACTGCACCCAACCCAGGCTCAGGTTCCTCCCTGGCCGCCTGCTGCTTCTCGCACTACTACATCCCTTGGGGATGTTGGACTGCCAGTTTCAGCCCAACCCTCACTGGCCTACCTTGAAGATTTTGCTAACCTCTATAATTGTGTGAGCCATTTTCTTAAAACTAACCAATCTCTCAATCTCTCTCTTCTCTCCTCCCATCTTTCCTCCCTCCCTTCTATTTATATAATGTCCATGTATATAAATATAAATGAATAAATACAGGAGTGGGCGAAAGTAGGTTTGCAAAAAATACAAATAAATAATATAATAATTAACAACTAAATAATCCTATATAATAAAACCATAATATACAAATGGACCAAGGGGCAGAATGACCAGTCGCTCAATGCAGGAGCTGCCCCCAGGTAGTCAGTGTGCTCCCACAGGAGGAGTGCTGCTCAGCCACAAGCTGAGCTCACTGCTGGCAAGTGCAGTTGCAGTGGCAGGAGCCTCTCCTACCTCTGCCCCAGGCAGACGGTAAGGAGTGAGGGGTCTCAGATTGCAAGAGCCCCAAACTGCAAGAGGGGGATCAAGCCTAAGCCAGCAGACAGACATCCCCCGAGAGGTCCTGGACTACAAGAAAGCGCAGGCTGGGCTGAGAAACCTCCCTGCCACACACCACCAGTGCATCAATGTCATGCACAGGGAAACTAGCATAAGAATAAACTGTTTTTTGCATATTCATAATTGTAAACCTTCTTTCACCCACCCCTGTACACAACACACACACACACACACACACACACACACACCATACCACACATATACACTTACCTTTGGTGAACTGTGACTGATGCAGGTTAATATTTAACATAGTCAACATTAGATGTAAATGGTATGAGTATATATCAGTCAGAACAGGTGCTAGTGTGTCTTAAAATTTAAACCTACTAAAACCCTGGCAATACTATTGGTAGCAACTCAGTCTTTCAGAAAATGTGGTAATCCAAATAACTGGGAGGTCCGTTGTACCTACATAAAAATATAATGCCATATAACATCTTAACAGAAGTTAAAATTCCAAAAATATCCTTAGAGAAATAGTTTTGCTTACCTTTAATATGATATTTCTTGACTATATTTGACATAGTCAAATCTATCTACTTAACATTTATTATTACAAATAATCAGTACTTAATTACTCTGTACCAGGCACTCATGCTTTACGTATATCAGCCAGTTTAATCCTCATAACAATCCTGTTAAATATGTACACTCTTGGCAACAACCTATGATGACGCAATAGGTGCCAATTATTATCTCCATTTTGTTGGTCTGGAAAAGGACCCTGAGGAGGCTGAGTCATTGAGAAAGTTCACACAACTTGTAAGTTGCGGAGCTGACATTCGAACCTGAGGAGTCCAGGTCGGAGTCCTGCATTTATGCTACTTCACCTGAAACTATTGGGAAAGCTCATGCTTATTATACTCAAAGTGTTTTCCCCTTTTCATTCCTCCTTCTTTTAAGCTTGGCTTTGAAAAACTTAAGTCTCTGCACCTATCCATAAATATTTTCTTCTCTTTCTTTCTTAAAAATATAGTTATACACAAGCAAGGACTATAGACACAAACTAATATTTCTGGGAAAAAAAAGAGAGAAATATGGAGTATTTCACAAGCCACTGACTTGTTAATTGTTCAGGTGCAGTGACTTGCGTTATTACCTGGCCAGCTTTCTCAGTATCCTGGGGCCAGAGGAACTGTTAACTTTGTCTAAAAGTGCTCATTTCCTACCCAGTGATGACAATTCCCTGCCTCCTCCTCTTCCATAGACTCTTGACTTCTAAACTGAAAATGTCAGCCTAATTTATAGGTATCCTTATTTGCGACATGGACATCATATCCAGAGATTATGTTGAACAGAAAGTGTGCCATCTCACCAAGCCCATGACATAGAAAGTAGATGACACAGAAAGGTGCCCAACAGGCAACCAAGTCAAGTGATGGCCACCAAGTAATGGATGCTTGATAAAAAGGCAATGGGCCAGGCTCTGGTGATCAGGTTAGAATTAAATGATTAAACTGCTAGGTTGGAAATGCTCACTGGGATTCCAGCTAAAATCCCTGCTGCTTCTGCTCTAAACCTTGATGGCAGCAACACACAGGCTGCGTTCACTTCTATTTCTCCAGCTTCTAGTTACCACTATGAAACACGTCAGTTTTTACTTATGCTGTGTTCCCCCAGAACATAATTGGACTAAAGTATTTCTTCCCTGTTTGTCAGTGTCATTTCAGATGCTCTTAAGTCCTTCTCCATGTGATGTTCTCAACAGCCTCCCCGTCTCTCCTCTGTGTTGGAGAGGTGAATCGCGTGCCTCCCAGGCAGCCTTATTGACAAAGCATTTCAGACTGGACTTTGGGCTCTCCTCCAGGTCCGTGTGTCCTGCTGTCTGGCATAGAGACAGGCACCTTGGCTCCCAGCTTTCCAGCTCTGGGAAGTTCTGGAAGAGCAAGGGTCATCACAGCTGATGTCCCTCTTTTCCTTCCCAAGTCTCCCTGCTCTGACAGTTCCACACCTACTGACTTTCTCTGTTCTTAAACAAGGCTGCGTTTAATCGGCTATGAATTGGAGAGTGGCTGTGACTTTCACTTGAGATTGGGAAATGAGGCTCAAAAGGTTAATAGACTTGTGGTTAATCATAACTTTGGCACCTAAGGCTGCCAAATTTGTACCACTCAAATTTCCCCCACTTTTTCTGGTCCCTAATTGCTTTGTGTATTTATAATGTCTCCCTTTTGATAATATAAATTACAGGGGTCTGCATCTCACTCTGGCACTTAATTCAGCAAGATACACACAATATGTGATCAATAGCCTTCTAGAATGTATGAATTACCATTCTTAAAGTATGATCATAGAGTTGCAGACCTAATCCCTGGGATTTAATAAACATACAATTTAATTTAAACTGAGCTATGTGATTTTGTTCATCAAAAGCAATATTATTCCCAAGGGGGCAAAATTAGTTCTTGTGGGGGGAGCAAAATATCTTAAGTATTATAATAGTTTGTGCCTTTCAAAACTATTCTTAGGAGTTCCTTTATGTAGTAGCTGTTTATCAAGCAACTACTGGTGTCTTGGTTCCAAGTATTATTCTGTCCTATATGTCAGTACACTGTGTACAACAAGGGATGGTTAAAAAAAATACCTGCTCTCCACCCTTAAAGAGTGAACATAGTTAGAAATTGAGGGAGAAAAAAGAAAAAGAACTGTCATCTATTATGCTCATGCTAAGTAGCAAATAAAGTGGTGGGCAGTGTACCAACTTAATTCATTCTACACATGAGGAAATTTATGAAGTACATAAAGGTTAAGAAATCAGTCCAATTCACCTAGTTGAAGAATGACCGGTTTAGCCTAGTTTCCCAGGAATACCCATTTAATTCAAAAGTTCATATCCTTGGAATATCTCAGACCCAGGCAAACTGAGACAGTATGTCACCAACTGTTTAGCATCAGAACTAGATTCATTAAGCAAACAAACTGAAAAATAAAAGAACAATCTGTTTTGCTGATCATTTCATGCTGCTTCATTCAGCCAGTTTATTTACCTGTTCAATTTTTTTTCTAAAGATCTATTCCCTAGTCGATCAATTGAAAAATATAATGTAATAACCAAATAGGATATAGTAAACAAATGGAAGGCTCAAGAAATAGGCTCTCAAAGAATCACTTGTTGGTGATTGCTTATGTTGGTGCTATTGAATTTGACATTAAGAGAGAACAAACCTTATCTGTAACATTTGGAATGTCCAAAGCAGGTTTCCAACCATTTTTTGGCCATGCCCCACCTAAGCATCTCTAAAATCCTGTTACCCCTCTTCCCCACTGTGACAAAAAAGTGAGTTCCTATTCATGTGGAGGAAGCCTAAAAGGTCATTCACTTGGTCTAAACAAGCTTCCAAAGAACATGGCATCCATGAAAGTGAAAAATAAAAGAACAAAAGGACACTTGGTACTGAGGAAGAAATCACTAAGGAAGTGTTAAAAAAATAATAGAAGTGATATGAAAAAATAGCAAACAGAGTTTCAAAACATAGTAGAAAACTGAAATGCATAAATATATCACTATATTTATATACTATATATGAGGCCCCATAGAACTGTAAGAAATACAAAAAATTCATGTTCATAATTCATTCTCAAATTGCCCCCTTAAAAATCAAATTGACCTCTGTGGTGCATGTGCCACTAGTGGTTGGGAACCACTAGTCTAGAGGCAAAGCGAAAATGTCCCTCCTGTAAAATAAATTTTGTGTTTAATGAAAGTAAGATCATGTCAGTGGGGGGAGGAATTGGGAAAGAACCTTGCAAGGCTAAAGTAGCAAGCAGTGGCTATCAACCAAAAGCCACATATTCTAGTATCACAACGAAATGTTTTTTTATCTTAAGAGCAGTCACAGTTGTATAGTTGCCACACTAAAACCACCATAAATATAGTTGTTCCCCATTAATCAGTATGAACATCTGCAACAATTACTCATGCAGAGGATAATGATTGATCAGTGGTGCATACTAGAATAGCACTTGGGTAAGATTTAGGAAGACAGGGATAATACATATATCATTCTGACAAAAGCTCCAGGACCTATAAAATATAACTTCCCCCTTTAGGAATAAATACAAATTATTGCTAGTGAAGACATAAAACAACAGCGTATTGCCCTTAGCAATGTCCACATCTGTTAATATTTGTTGGTGTGCATTTGGTTAATCAGTTTAACATCCACAAGATAAATAGTTGCTGCCTTAATTTTTCAGTTCCTCTGAAAGTTTCTCATCTGATTCTGAACTCATGTCTACTCAATGAATTATTTTATTTTATTTTTTATATTTTTAATTGATTTTAGAGAGGAAGGGAGAGGGAGAGAGAGATAGAAACATCAATGGTGAGAGAGAACCATTGATCTGCTGCCTCTTGCACACCCCCTATTGGGGATTGAGTCTGCAACCCAGGCATGTGCCCTTCCTTGACCAGAATCGAACCTGGGACCCTTCAGTCTGTAGGCCAATGCTCCATCCACTGAGCCAAACCTGCCAAGGCTCAATGAATCATTTTAAAGTAACACGTCACTTCACTGCATGTCAGTGCTTGAATGGTCTCTGCCTTCCTGGTTAGGTTGGAATGCAGACTCAAAAACCTGACTCAGCCTAATGTCCTCAAATTCCACTCAGTCACTGTGGTAGTGTGTGGAGCCTCCTTACCTTGGGGACTCCTCTCTTTCTATTAGCTCCCTTCTTTTTCTAATCTTTCTTAGTACTTATTACATCATTTCAGTATTTTCAATGTTCAATTTTTTTAAAAATCTGTAAAGAAAAGTCTCTCCAAGCTCCAACTCATGCCAATTCCCTTGCCTGTATCTCTATCCCTTCACAGCTAACCTGCTAGAGCTATTTTGCATTCATGATATCTTCTTCCCTAAACTAATCCAAACCAATTTTTGCCCCAACTACTTCAGTGTCTCTAGAAAAACCTCCTTATATTTTAATCCAATGGATAACTTCCTGCTCTGATTTTACAGAAGCATTTGTCAAAACTTTGATTGTTATGCTGTACCAGTTTCTTTGAAAAATCCCAAATATACTTTTTAGTCCATCCAGTATTCTCCTGGAGAAATCTCGCAATGATGTTCCCTGGAGTTGTGTTTCCTATTGTATGTGTTTCCTACTGTGTTTCCGATAAACTCCTGAATTTAACTACTGCTCACCTAACACACTAATCCAAGTCACCATTCTGTGACAGATAAGAGACTGTTATAATAACCTCTTCTCTTGTTTTTCTTCTGCCCTTAGCCCATACAATCTGTTATACTTTACTGCTTTTCTCAAAACATTTCAATGATTTCCCTCTCACGTACAGTCAAATCCAAAGACTTTGCCATGGTTTATAAGACTGTACATATTTTACTAATTGTTTATACTGTGCTAGACCTGCTAGTTCCCTTATTATTTCTCACACATGACAACCCTAACTCAGTGTTTTTGAACTGGCTGTTGTCTTTGTCTGGAACACCACCTTACAGGTACAACATCTCTTCTTTCTTTTTTAGAGCCCATCAATGTAAATAGATGATTGCCTGGCTGATGTGGCTCAGTGGTTGAGCATCTATCTATGAACCAAGAGGTCATGGTTTGATTCCTGGTCAGGGCACATGCTCAGGTTTCCGGTTCCATCCCCAGGATTGGGTGAGAAGGAAGCAGCCGATTGGTGATGTTTCTTTGTCATGGATGTTTCTATCTCTCTATGATTCCCCTTTCTTCTCTGAAATCAATAAAAAGATATATTTTAAAATATTTATAAATAGATGATTGACAGTTATATTATTGATAATTTTCCATAAAAGTAAATTGCCAGCATTTTGTGCACTTCTGCATAGAGAGGAGCTCTGGCTCTCCAAAAAGTAGCTGGAAATACAGACTGCATGAGCCAAATTATGTAATTCTGGAGCTAAGATTTTTCTCCAGCATTAAGTTCCAAAGCCACACACATTTCACCATAATTGGCTTTGCAAATTACAGTCATTTTGATTATTAATGGTCTAAATGACATGTAGGTTCCTTTCTCACTAGGTATAAAATATAATGCATTCAACTTAGTCTAAGCGTTTTTGAAAAAGCATTATAGACTAAGGCTTTTTTGGATATTATAATCATGCTTTGGCCACAAATTAATTATTGAATAAGTGCTAATGTTTGTAGAAAATTATACACATTTTAAAGCATGTATCTTTTCTTTCTCCTTCATGATATGCTGCATTGTGCTAGCAAATACATATCCCTCTTTCTAAAGAATAATATGGTTAGAAAATTCACAGAGGAGTAAGAATAATATTTATCAGATAACTCCTGACAAATATTGCTTTATAATGACTACAAATTCATTTCCTCTGAAATAACCCAGGCAATTATACCATCTGAAATGATTTCTTTTTCAATAAGCTTTGTTCAATAATAAAGTACAACTTTCACAACACTCAACTCTTCTTGGAGCCTATGCATGATTATATATTTGCCCAGCATAATTCCTTTGAGGTTTAAACAATTTGTTTCAAAACTGGATTCTGCTTTCTATTCCTGATTCTTTTTTTGTTTTGTCAATCCTTCCTAGAGGATAGTTTTTTCCCCATTAATTTTAAAAGAGAGTGAAAGGGAGATAGGGGAGAGATAGAGAGAAACATTGACGTGAGAAGGACACATAGATTAGTTGCCTCACA
Organism: Murina feae; assembly: GCA_004026665.1. Classification (NCBI taxonomy): domain Eukaryota; kingdom Metazoa; phylum Chordata; class Mammalia; order Chiroptera; family Vespertilionidae; genus Murina; species Murina feae. The sequence continues at coordinate 5,136 of PVJC01002461.1, read as the reverse complement.
CCCATGTCCTGACCAGGACCAGGAATCAATCCTGCAACCTAGGTATATGCCCTTGACTGGGACTCAAACTCACAACCCTACAATGTGTAGACTATGCTCTAACCACTTAGGTAACTGGCCAGGGCTCTATTCCTGATTCTTGAGAAACTTATAGGGAAAACAGAGAACATCATGGGTGTAACCTATGAACACTACACAATAGTGTAATGTAGATATTGCACAAAGAATATGCTTGAACAAGAGCATTTAACAGCCATTTTTGTGAAATCAAAATTAGTAAATTTGCATTGGTAAATGTTTGTCTCTCCAAAACATTATAAAAACTATGTATTATATTTAAAATAATTTTTCTTGAAATGTTAAAGTTTATTCCATGTAAATGGCTAATTATTTTATATCTACTCTCTGGTAATATCTTGTATATTGTTAAAAAAATAAAACAAAACAAAACAAAACACAAAATACTCTGAAAACAAAATCTCCACAAAACTTTATATATGTATGTGCATATATTTCTTCTTACCAGTCTTAAAAGTGCAGTTGCAACCACGTGGCATCTGCATATATATGTATGTTTATTTGACAAATGGCAAAACAAATTTATAAGATAAATGATTCTCTATATTGATGTATAATTACAACATTAAGAAATGAAAATTTTCAAATGAAACGTTTAAGTGTCAGGCACAGTAAAAAAAATTATGTCACTAGGAAAAAAGCATATATATTTGGCATATTGATGGGTATATACAAAGTTTCTAGAATTATTTTGTCTATTGTTTGATTTCACTGTTTTTTATTTTTAATAAATTATGGCAAATTATACAAAACATAATATTTATTATCTTAACAATTTTTTCATTTTAAAAGTATTTTTTATTATTGATAATATTACAAATATCTTCCATTTCCCTACTCACCTCTCAGGTCTTCACTTCCCTATTGCCTGTGTCCATGGCTATGCATATAAGTATGTAAATTCTTTAGCTTGTCTCTTCTCATCCCCCCAACCCCACACTGAGGTATGTCAGTCTGTTCCATGCCTCTCTGCTTCAAGTCTTATTTTGTTGGTCAATTCATTTTGTTCATTTGATTTCATAAATAGGTGAGATCATGTGATATTTGTCTTTCTCATTATTTCATTTAGCATAATATCTTCCAGGTTTATCCATGCTGCCCCAAAGGGAAAGAGATCCCTCTTTTTTTACAGCTGCATAGTATTCCATAGTGTAAATGTCCCACAGCTTTTTTATTCACTCATCTATTGATGGGCACTTGGGTTGTTTCCAAATCTTAGCTATTATAAGTTGTGCTGCTATGAACACAGAGGTGTATATTTGCTTTCTAATTGGTATTTTGAGTTTGTTAGGATATATTCCCAGAAGTGGGATCACTGGGTCAAATGGCAGTTCCATATTTAATTTTTTTAGGAAACTCCATATTGTTTTCCATAGTGGCTGCACAAGTCTGCATTCCCACCAGCAGTGAACTAGGGTTCCCTTTTCTCCACATCCTTGCCAGCACTTGCTAGTTGATTTTTGATGGTAGCCATTCTGACAGGTGTGAGGTGACATCTCATTGTGGTTTTAATTTGCATTTCTCTAATGATTAGTGGCTTTGAGTATTTTTTCATATGTGTCTTGATCATTTGTATGTCTTTTTTGCAGAAATGTCTATTCCGGCCTTCTTCCCATTTTTTAATTGGCTTGTTTGTCTTCTTTTTGTTGAATTATATGAGTACTTTATATATTTGGGATATTAACTCTTTATCAGATGTATCACTGGCAAATATGTTCTTCTATTCGTGAGTTCCCTTTTCAATTTGATGGTGGTTTCTTATGCTGTTCAGAAGCTTTTTTATTTTGATGTAGTCCCATTTATTTATTTTCTCCCTAGTTTCCTCTGCCCTAGGAGATGTATCCATAAATACATTGCTACACAAGTAGCTTAACAATGTTTAAGGTTAGAGTCCACTGGTTCTAAGTACATTCACATTGCTGTGCAAGCAATCCCCAAACTCTTACAAAATTAAAACTTTATACACATTAACAACTCCTTATTCTCCCCACTGCCAGCCCCTAGCAACGACCATTCTGCTTTCTGTCTCTGTGTGTTTGATTATTTTAGGTATCTTAACTAATAAAAGCGTAATATTGAAATTAACTGTTTCTCTGGGATGGGGTAAGCCATGCCCACCAGCCAATCAGAGTGACTGTATGCAAATTGGCCCAGCCAACATGGAGGCCGCCACTCACGGACCTGAGTAAATGGCAGCTTCCATTGCAGCAGGAGTGAAAGTGAAACTGCCGCCCGCTCCGCTTAAACTGGCTCAACCAAAATACATTTTTGCAACAAAATAACAATCATAGAATCTTCAGGAGTTGAAGGAAACAGCAGGCCTGGCCTCACCACTAAGTAACGTTGTCTCATTATAGACATGGTGAGGTGAAGCAGAGAGGAGGCTTCATTAGTAGGAGGCCTTGCCTTAAAGGAACAGCATCAATTATAGAAGATAAACAAACCCCAGAACCTGCGTCCAGCCAGCTTTGCTGGGACATTGGGTCAATGGGAGCTGTGGGCAGCCTTAAAGCCTGAAAGCACCAATCAGTCCGTCACCCAGGCTGGCCACAACCCAATGGGGTGAGGGATGTTCCTGGGGGGCTTGGCCAGCCTGCAGACAACCATCATCCCCTCACCCAGGCTGGTCAGGCAAGCCAGCAGGTGGACATCTCCAGAGGGGTCCCAGACTGTGAGAGGGCACAGGCCAGGCGAGGGACCTCCCAAGTGCACAGAGCGGCTACAGGGAGGAACAGTGCAGGACTCAGGACCCATGAGTGACAAAGAGGTGGCAGAGTTGGCGGCCTGCTTAGTGGCTCCCCAGGCCCTTTGTGGGGCATCAAGAAGCGGGAAAGAGGCAGTGGGGGCAGGGGGCCTGCTTGGCGGCTGCTCAGGCCCTTTGAGGGGCACCGGGAAGTGGGAAAGAGGCGGCAGCTTGCTTGCCGGCTGCCCAGGCCCTTTGAGGGGCATCGGGGAGCAGGAAAGCAAGGCTGCAGGAGCCGGGGTCCTGCTTGGCGGCTCCTCAGACCCCTTGGCAGCACCGGGGAGTGGAAAAGAAAGGCAGCAGGGGACTGGTGAGTGGGAGTCGGCGGCCTGCTTGGCGGCTCCCCAGGCCCTTTGGGGGGCACTGGGGAGCGGGAAATCAAGCTCTTGGGTGCTGGGGGCCTGCTTGGTGGCTCCCCAAGTCCCTTCTGGGTATCAGAAAGCAGGAAAAGGCTGGCCTGACCATGAGGCAGGGTTTTCCCTGCTTTCTGGTGGCTGGAGGAAGATGGACAGTAGGAAAGCTTGGGAGGCAGGCAGCACCCAGCCCTGGCCACAGCTCAAAAAAGAGAACAACATGCAGGGGAGGGCAAGAGTCTGAGAGATCAACATAGAGGGGTTGCCTGCTCCAAGCCTGGAGGCAGGCCCCTAGCAGATAGACACACACAGGAGGACTGCTCTGAGCCTCAGATGCGGCTGGGGGCAGGTCCCCAGTGGCCACACACACACACACACAAAAGGCACCTGGCAGACTGGGGCCATCATAGGACATCCACTGAGGGGTTCTCCAGACTGTGAGAGGGGCCAGGCTGGGCTGAGGGACCCCTACCCACCCCGCGTGCACAAATTTCGTGCACTGGGCCCCTAGTCTAATCTAATAAAAGAGTAATATGCAAATTGACCATTACCTGAGACACCTAAGCCATGCCCACCCACCAAACCACCCCTCCCAGCCAACCAGAACAGCTGTATGCAAATTAACCCAGCCAAGATGGAGGCCAGCAACCATGGAGCTAGAGCAAACCAGAGGCTTCTGTTGCAAGTGCCTGCCTATGCTGGCTGAGCCTCTGCTCACGGCCACGTCCACCAGCCAATCAGAGCGGTTGTATGCAAATTAACCCAGCCAAGATGAAGGCTGGCAGGGCGGTTCTGCACTGAGAACCTCCGCGGCCGTCATAGCTGTGCCAGGTGTGTCAGCTCAGTGGGGGGGGGGGGTCTGCCCTGGGGCTTCCTTGGGGCATCCAGGAGTGCCTGTTCTGGGTCCACTGCCTGGCTCTGCCCCCTGGGGGCCTCCACCAGGCATGCAGGAGAGCGGGTTCTCCATAGGGCTTGCAGGAGCAGCCATCCTGGGTCTGCTGCCTGGCTTTGGTCCCCAGGGGCCTCCTCGGGTGCGTGCGGGAGCACCCATCCAGGCTCCGCTACCTTCATCTGCCCCCCAGAGGCCTCCACAGGGCATGCGGGAGCATCTGTTGCACTGTGCAGAGCATCCGAAGCCAATCCACTGACCGGATCCACCCTAGGTGTGTTTGTTCAGCAGCAGGGTCCCACCGAGGGATCCTGCACCAGCGTCCGCCCCTGGCTCACCACCCAGCTCTGTGCCAGGTGTGTCCCCTCAGCGGTGGGGGCTCACCAGGCGTGTGCAATCATGGGCCCTCCGGTGGGAAACGTCTGGTCCTGCACTCACCAGCCCTCCCACCCGCCAGTGCATGAACCCTGAAGGGGCTGTGGACAGCCTGAAAATGGCCCTCAGCCCCTCACCCAGGCTGGCCAGGCATGCCAACGGGTGGACATCTCCCCTGAGGTGTCCCAGACTGCAAGAGGACACAGGCCGGGCTGAGGAACCCCCACCCTCCGAGTGCACACCTAGTCTCATATAAGTGGAATCAAATGGAATTTGACCCTTTGGACTGGTTTACTTAGCACCAAGTTTTATCCATATAGTAGCATGAATCTGAACTTCCTGTGTAAGTTTGAACAATATTTCAAAATGTACATGTGACATTGTGCTTAACTATTCATCTGTCGATGGACATCTGGGTTGTTTCCATCTTTAGGCTATTGTTTACTCACAGGTGTGTCAATATGTCTTTGAGACCTTATTTTCAATTAGTGTGTATATTTACCCAGAAGGAGAATACTGTTTCAAATAGTACTTCACAAGGAGAGTATGAGATGAGGTTAGAGAAAAAGTTACAGTTCATATTGAAGTCTACCTTGGTTAGAAATAGGAGTACTAGTTTAAGCACACTATTTTAAGCACACCAATTTATTATTTATTTACTTCCTCACCCTATGATATTTTTCCATTAATTTTTTTTT
>PVJC01002460.1:0-79168 GCA_004026665.1 Murina feae | reverse complement strand
CTTCCCCTCCATCTACCATGGCCACCCTCCCCCAGCCAGGCTGGGATGTGCCCAGCACACCTGGGAGGTGCATGAAGGTGGCTGTCCAGCCTTTCTGGGGAGGGGCAATGGGGCGCCTGGGGGCAGTGTCCCCCAGGTCCTGGCCCGAGAGTGTGTCCCTTGGTCACCTCCTGCTGTGGGGGACAGCGACCCTGCAGGAAGGGCTCACAGCTGCTGGGGCTGCCTCACTCTGGCCTCTCGCATGCGCACGTTCTTCCTCCCTAAGCATCACTGCTCCTGTCTACATCTAAATAATGAGTTTAAGTCTTTGTGCTTTTTGATGAGCTAATGCATGATCTCCCAATGAGTGCGTTTAATCAATAGAGGAAATCGAGCCATTGGTGTTGCCTATGTGTGGGGTGGAGCAAGGCCTTGGGGGGCACTGGCTACTCAATGAGGACCTTTCACCAAGGGCTCTGAGTCTAACCAGGGAGATAGCGAGGGGTCACTGCATTGCACCACATGCCTGTGCTGTGACAGGTGGGTGAGTGTTTCTTACCCCCTTTCTCCACAGGACAGAAAGCGTTTGCCAGTAAAATGGGAGAGGGCCGCCCGGCCAGTGCTGCTCGGTGGTGGAGCCTTGGCCTATGAACCAGGAGGTCACAGTTCAAATCCCTGTCAGGGCACAGGCCCAGGTTGCAAGCTCAGTCCCCAGTAGAGGGCGTGCAAGAGGAGCCGATCCACGATTTTCTCTCGTCATTGATGTTTCTCCCTCTCCCTCTCCTTTCCTCTCTGAGATCAATAAAAATATTTTTAATGAGAAGACAATGTTCCGTATGTGTTATACCTCAGAACAGAAGTCAAAAAGAAATGTGAATACCAATAAATAAATGAAAAAAGGGAGAAGTGCTCTGTTCTTAGAGTTTCTGATACGAATAGATTCACCTGTGCTTACAATCTCTCTGAATAATAGTCACGTGACCAGAATGCCAGAAGGACTGAAATGACCGGCTTCTTTGACAAACACTGCAGCCCTGATTGGCTCCCCACACCTCCATTGGGGGTGCGGCTGGCCTGCCAACCACCTGAAGCCCCTCCCCCATGCTGGCTGCGGCGCCTCCCCCTGGCTAGCTCCACCCTCAATTGGACCCAAGTGGGACGAGCTGGCCAGACCCCACCTGTGCAAGAATTCATGCACCGGGACTCTAGTTAAAATATAATCACATTATCTGCAGCTTTGAAAATACAAGAGCCACTAAGAAACTCACTAAAGAAAAGAGTCAATGTTCACCCCACGGGCCTGTCTTCCATCACCTCTGGGAGTTTACCGGTTGGAAATGAGGAACACGGTAAACGTGGAGGAACTGTGTACGTGGGGTTACCCTTTCTGATCAGCCCCCTTTCCTCTGGGCAGTATAGGGGGTAGCCACTCCCCTCTCTGGTCCTCTGCCAGGCCTGATGGTGGCTTCCCCGGGTCACGGAGGGAGGGCGTCTGGTCTGTAGGTCCCATATCTAAGGATGGAAAATAATAGAAACGCTGCCAGGAGAAGCAACATAACTCTCATTCTGGCCGTGAGGGAGTTACAAGGTGGTTAGAACCCTGACATGTGGGTTTATCTTCGTGACATGAGTTTGTCAGTGGCTGGCTCTGTCCAGCTCCCTCACCCTCAAAGTGCCCAGATCTGCATTCTGGAAGACCCAGAAGTGCGTGGGGCCAGGCGCTGTCCCTCAGAATGCTTGGCCATCTCAAGGTCACTCTGTTTGACCTCTACGGTGGTTACCTGTGCTTTCTTAATAGGCGTGTTAGCAGGAAAACCAGGCTAACGCTCTGCTTCCCAAGGTCCATTATAATATGTGGCACCTTCACAAATTCTATGCATTTTTAATCCTCACTTCATTTCCAGGGAAAAAATTACAGCAATTTAGCTTTAAACTGCATTGCAAAGTACATTAATAAAAGGCTCCCCATTTAGATACTTTGCAATTTTGCAGAGCGTCCCTCTGCCCCCTCTTACAGTCCTTCCCACCCACCAGGAAGGAGCCCAAGGTCACAGGAGCAAGGACCTCAGGGGAGGGGCTCGGGTCCAGCTTGGACCTTTTGGGACCTCCTCAGGGCGTGCACCCTTCATCAGTGGGCCTGGTGTCTCCCGTCTGCCACGCGTGGGTGCCGAGCAAGCCGACCCCCTTGTAACCTAATCCCATGTACCTAATCCTTCCCCGTTCCCCAGGACCCGTCACGAATGTGCCCGAAGGAAACCACCATTTGGACTCACATGCATTTTCCCCGGGACGACTGCGGTCATAGCAACAAAGGTGAATTATGAACCACAGACAGTAAGTCCTCTCAGCATCGCAATATACTCCAGGTGCCTTTAACCCAACAGGCGGGGTTTGTAGCTTTAATCAAACTGAACCGAATGGGAGGTGAGTAAGAGATGGTGACGAGTATTAGGAAAAGCCCTAGCAGGTGTGCTCAGTGGGTAGAGCGTCAGCCTGTGGACTACAGGGTCCGGCTCGATTCCGGTCAAGGGTAGGTACCTTGGTTGCAGGCTTCTGGCCCTGGTCGGGGGCATGGGGCAGGCAACCAGTCAATGTGTCTCTCTCTCATCAGTTTCTCTCTGTCTCTCCCTCTCGCTTCAGCTTTCTCCAGGTCTTTGTCATGCACATGCCACCCTACCCAGGCTGGGGGCTGTCTCCTAGGGAGGGGGCAGCTATTCAGAAAGAGGAGACCCTATGTGTGTGTCCTGTCATTTACTTTTATTTTTAAAACTATTTCCATGGATGTTTGGAGTGAGATGAAGGGAGAGGGAGAGAGAAAGAGAAACGTGAGTGTGAGGGAGTGAAGCATCGATGGACTGCCTCCTGCACGCCCCCCACTGGGGAGAGATCCCAGGCCCCAGGCACGTGCCCTGACTGGGAATCGAACCCGCAACCTTCTGGTGCACAGGATGACACCCACGGGACGAGTCCACCAGCTGGGCGACCGTCACTTGTTTCTCTCACACCCACCTGCGCAGGGGTCAGGGGTCAATCCCACACAGTGACCGGGCGGTGGAGGCGACACCACGCCGGGTGGGCCTCCTGGAGCCAGGAATCCCTCTGCACCACTCGGTCCACCACGAGGCACCGCGCTGCCCTTTGGCAGGATTATGTCTACGGGGGCCGTGAGGGTGGATAACCCAGCGATCACAGGGAGAGCAGCAGGCTTCGCTGATGGCCGCCCAAATGCCGTTACACATCCACGTCAGACGCCGGCTGCATCCTACTCAACTGCATGCACCTGAACCCTGTCAAGCCCACGTCACTCAGGCACATGGGGCCACGTGTTAGGACCATAGGTTTGAGCTCACAGCTATAGCTGTTGGCTATGATTGCGCCGGGAGGGACTTGCACGTGGCCGTGAGAGGACTGTGTCCTCTCATCAGTCCGAGGCTAGAACCTGCCCAAACACTGTAGCCGCTCCCCACCTTTATGAACTAGACCAACGTGAGTCACAAGGGAGGCCTGCAGAGTGCGCACCATCTCTGTGAGCCACACAGTCCACCCCTCCATACGCTCCACCCCCTGACTTACCTCCCAAAAGCAAACAGGCCATCAGGCAAGCCAGCAGGAGGCAGGGATTTCTAATCTGCCCCACAGTTCTCACCCTGTGTGCCTGACACACACACTCACACCTACACACACACGCATGCACATATGTGCACAAATCTGCATGTGCACGCACAATGCCTGTACAGACCAGTGCATACACCTGTGCATGCCTATACTCACACACATGCACACATGTATATAGATGTGTGCACAAACCTGCACACACATGCACACCACACATGTGCATGCATGTGTGCACAAATGCATGCAAACACACATACGTATACCTGCAAATGTCTGTACACGTGTGCACACAAGTATATGCATGTACACACATCCATGCATACCCACATGTACATACACGAACATGCACACACACACCCGCACACAGGTGTATCTACATGCGCATACATGCACATGCCTACATACACAGCACATGTGCACACACTAATGCATGCCCTTTGCACACATGACAGCCCACCTATAGCACTAGTTTTCACCTGAGGGAGGAAATTCAAGATGTAGATGTGACCTCATCCTGAGCAACTTAAAATCACAGGCCTTTCTCTGCTCACTCATCAAGGACACTTCCCCCAGGGCCCTTCGCACCGTCAGGTGGTTAAATTAGAGGTGGGGCGAAGATGCTTCTCTCAGAGGAGACAGCTAAAAAGAAATAAAAGGTGCATTCAAATTCCTCACTGATATTTTCATAGATTTTATTTCTTTCAAAACTATGGGGAGAGACATGGTGGCCTTCCCTGAGCAGCATTGGCCTGAGAAAATACTAACATATGGCTAAGGTAGGTTTTTGGGGTTTGGTGACAAAACATGTATTGACATTTTGACTCAATGAAAAACTCAAGACTTATTTTTCACTCGAGGTAAGTGCTGACCTTAATAACCTCAATCAATATCCCCTTCGGTACAAATCAACTCGATATCTGTGTCACTCCAGTCAATACCAGTTTTCTGTAGAGCATGTCAAACACGTTTTCTGATTGTTTTCTGAAATTGTCTATTATAAATGATATTTCCAATTCTTCAAACTCATTCATCTAAAAACTGCGTGGATTCACTTTTGTGTGACTTACAAAAGTTTTCATTCTAATCACTGTTAATGTGCTCAATTAATTATATTCATTTGCACCTTTTAAAACGGGAGACTTCAATGCTAAGTGTTCTGAAGTTACTAATTTTCATAATAACTCATGGAAAGCTGAAAACATTTCTCTAAAAATAAGTGAATATAATTGGTGTCAAGTTGGAATACGTTGTACCACCTTTACCCTAAGGCGAAATTCAATCAAGGGAGATGAATCAATAACAAATCAAAGAATTATACATTTAGATGTGCGGACTCCATGCCTGTTTTCGAGGGCCAGTATTAAAATTGTGTTATGAACAGTGAATAATATATTAGTACAAATGTTGAAGTTTAATGCTTGCATTTTTCTGATTCTACCAAAAACCAAGCGCTATCTTGGGAATCATCACATTCGTAAAGGTCAGGCCTATGGGAGGGAACACTCCACGTGGAAAATTCCAGCTGAAGTCGAGCTTCCCAATCTGCCCAGATGTCAGGTTCTTACCTCCTCCTCGAAGCCCGTCCACCTGCCATGTCCGCAGAATGGCTGGAGGCCTCCGACCCTCCCCGACCGCGCCCCCCCCCCAGGTGCAGCACACGATACCTCCTCACTACACTGCACAGATCCTCATGGGGGGGGGGGAGACCGAGGGGTCCCACAGCCTCCACTAAGTGCAGACCCATCTGGGGAAGGTGACACACAGCCCAGCCACCCTCCAGGTACATGCCTCCCACACACCGGTCTGCAGCGAGAAAGGTGTCCTCTCTGCCATCCTCGGGGCTGCCACAGACACACGTGGCTACAGGGACCTTGAAACTCACCAGTGTGAGAGCAGAACTGAGTTTTATTTTCCATTATCTGTTGATTTACATTTAAGTGTTCACCTGTGGCTGGTAACCATGCCAACAGGAGAGGCACCACACAGCCTAGGTTTTGACCTCACCTGCCTTGGGGACTATGTACTCAGATAACCTTATCCTCTCTCTCTCTCTTCCTCTCTCCCTCTCTCTCTCTCTCACACTCACACACACTCACACTCTTTCTCCGACATCACACTATTTTCACAACACCGGATGACACTTCCCTCACCACTCATGTGAGACCAGCCAGGGCACTGAGTATTGCATATTGTTGAGACTACTTTTCTCTACAATAAGGGCCATCAATTGTTTTGCTCTCAGAACCTGAAAAGGATTTTGAAAAACGACCCGTCCGTTCACACTCTTCATTCGAATCTAAGATGTTGTGACACACGGACACAGTCACAAAGGGTATGATTCCTGACGTCGCCAGCATCAGGACTGAAGGCAACAGCTACGTCGTCTCTAACTATATTCCCTGAAAACTGGATCCCTGTCAAATAGCCGTTTGCACTCAGCGTTTTCCATTTAAAATAGGAACCAGCTCTTCATTTGGAGCAAACAGGCCCTGCTGTGTCCTCCTCAGACTTGTACTTCCCTTCCCTGCACCCACATCACCTTATCGAATGAAACACATTTCTATGCTTTCGAGTCTTTATCGATCACCCCGTCGGACTCTTCTATTGCTCTTGTGCCTCAGGACTCCCTAAGCTTTAAAATAAAACCTCCTGGATCAAACTACAGGTGCCTTTTTCAGCCAAAGTGGGTCCAATATGAGGATGACAGACTCGAGTTTCCCAACCTTGACAGTTGTGGTAAAATATACATGTTACCGGGGGCACAGCAGCGAGCAGAACAGCCTGAAAGTCTGAAGCCGCCCGACCGTCAAACAAGCAAGCAAAAGAGGGAAATGTCACAAACAGTCCGTCTCAGAGACTCACGGAAACCATTGTTTTGGGGATGGATCACTCGTGGTAAAGGCATAGGAGGGGAGAGGGCTGGGCTCAGTGTTCCCCGGGCCCCTTGGAACACCAGGGGGCACCCTCCTCTCCGTCTGCCACTGCCTGCTCGCTGCTGACCCCAGGGAGGATGCCTCCGTCCTGCCTGGGTCCTGGGCTGATGGCTTTGCAGGCGGAACGTACTGGATGACCGCATGCTGCTGCATTCTTCTGTGGTCCATTGTCAATGTGCATGCGAACAGCAGCCACCGCAAAACCCTCTCAAGTGAAGCGTGAAAAGCTACAGCTGAGAGAGAGGACAAAAATGAAGCTCCCTACCCAACTAAGGAACGCAGCCCTTCTTGCAAGAATGCGTATCAAGTCACAGTCGCCCGGGCAGGAAGGACCAGCCACTCACCCACAGTCCCCCGCTGTGCTCAGGTGCGCCTTTCAGCCCGCACGTCTACATGACAATTGCAATGAGGTACATGTTGCCTGAGGGCAAAGCAGTTGGAGGGACCGTGTGAGGGCCTGAAACAGCCCAAATCCTTGGCAAAGGTTTTGTTGACACAAGCAGTTAACAACCAAACAAAGAAGAGAGGGAAGAAACCAGACCACAGACACAGGAGCGCCCTGACCACTCTCAGATGCAGATGGTGGCCTGGTGCTCAGTGCTGACAGGGCTGGGAGCAGGAGGAAGGCCCGAGGGTGCAGACGAGCCGACAGCTGATGCGAACGAGGACCGGGCCCTGACTCCCGCGGAGCAGAGGCGGGTCTCAGGCCTCTGTGCGAGCTGGCTTCGCGGCCTTCATTATTTATTAATGCTTCTGCTTCCAGCATTTTATTCGGCTCAGCCGGGACATGGCTAATTATTTCCCGGCGGCTTCAGATCAAGATGATTTAGTCCAAAAAGTGCAGCTGCACGCGTGTCCAGTCTCACACCGTGGGAGCTGAGGAAGGAGCAGTCAATTCCAGGGCAAGAGGTGGGGTCGCTCGGCTCCTCATTCCCGGGACGGGTCTTGCCGTGCACACTTGTTTTTTAACCCTCACCCGAGAATAATTTCCCATCGATTTTTAGGGAGAGTAGAAGGGAGAGGAAAGACAGAGAGAAACATCGATGTGAGAGACACGCCTGGACTGGTCGCCTCCTGCATGAGCCCTGACCAGGGCCCAGGCCGGGAAGGAGCCTGCAACCAGGGTACATGCCCTTGACCGGAATCGAACCCGGGACCCTTCGGTCTGCAGGCCAACGCTCCATCCACCGAGCCACACCAGCCAGGGCCTGTGTGTGCTTTCAGTCTCTCACCTCAGAGGCCACGCCCCTTCCCTGGTTGAGATGGTAGCTAAGCCTGAATCCTAAGCCGCCTCTTAGAGGTGCCCGTTTTCCTCTGCATGTGCCCAGGTCCACATGAGGCACACACGTCTATCAAACAGCTGTTTGTTTTATTCTTGCTCATTTGCCTGTTATTGTAGGGGGCCCAGCTATGAACTCAGAAGGCAAGAGGTAAAATAATTTTTCGTCCCTCCAAAACAAAGAATTTTTTTAAATGATGGGTATAGTCTGACATTTTGTCCCAATCTGTTTAAAGGATATAGATGTTAAAAAGAAAAATAGTTCTGTTTCCAACTCAAACTGCCCAGATTTCATTAGCACACCCACAAATTAAATGTCACATAGAAAGGCTAATTTCTCAGCACACAGCCCCTGTGTGCAATCCTAATAGACGTACAACCAAGACATCAACACCCCACTGGAGAGAGAGAGAGAGAGAGAGAGAGAGAGAGAGAGAGAGAGAGAGAGAGAGAGAGAGAGAAGAGGGAGAGAGAAAGAAGAAGGAGGAGGAGAAGGAGGAAGAGGAGGAGGGGGGGGGAGAAAGAGGAGGAAGAGAAAGGGGAGGAGGGGGAGGAGGAGGAGGAAGGGGAAGAGGGGGGAAAGGTTGAAGGGCAGCACTGGAATATGTTAACAAAAAAAAAGTTGTAAAACTATATCGCAGTTTAGCATGTGATGTATAAGATGTAGAAACCACCAGCGCTTGTAAATACAGCCTCAGAAAGCAATTACTCAGAAAAAACGCTGGCGAAGGAAATCTTGTTCTCTGAAGCTAATTGATTTCTCCTTATTCTGCTCACAATGTGTCACGAGGTGATAAGAGAGAACAAATACCGCTGATCGCAGCTCTGCTGATGGCGCAGGAGGGAGGAGGGGTCCGATCCAGACAACTGGCCTGTACGGGTTTCACATTAATCTTGGTTTACAGCCCAAATGCAGAAATGCCCGCCTGCAGGCCATCGTGGGAAGCAAGTGTGTGACTCAATGTGTAAGTGAAGACCAGCATCACACACATCTAGAGCGTAAACTCCGCATGCGCTTTCCTCGTCTGCATGAGCAATTCCACTAAATGTCTACTTAGAGACACACACAAACTTTAACATTGAAGTAGACCTGTTCAAACAAATGGAATTCTAGTAGCTACCTTCCTGAGTTGTCTCCCTTTATGTTATGGCGCTTACTGATGCAGGAGCCAACATTATTGGGGGTTGTTCTGACTTAAGGTGCCATTGAGGCAGCTCGGGAATTAGGTGTTTAGTTGGAGAGCTGCAGGGACGCTCATAGCCGATGCCAGGCTCGTGCTCCCCTGCCCCTGCCGTGGGCCCCCCTCCTGTTCCCTCTGAGTCCTCCTGTGGGGTCTCCCAGGTCACCACCAGGGCTGCTCACTGATGGGCCTTCTCATGCAGCTCCCCCAGCTCTCCTGGAAGCACAGGAGGCTCCATCCAGGAGGTGGGAGGTGGGAGGTGGGAGTCTGAGTCTCTAAAATGCTACCTGGTAAGGCCAGCAGGTCAACGCAAGGCCTGCAGTTGCATTTGAAGTTCAGATTCTCAGTGAAAGCTACAACTTCTTTCCTGCACATTGACATTCCAGTTCAACATGGTGTTTCTACCTGCTAAGCTTGACGCCCAGGGGATGTGCACGCCACTGCACCAGAGGACACGCGTTACAGACAAAGCCGTGGGAATCCACGCGCCTTCAGAGAATGGGCAGGAGGCATGAATGCACGAGGCCTCCGGGCTCAGTATATTCGAAAGTCTTGGGTTAATGCAGCAGAAGGACAATAACTGCATAAAAACCTGGTGAAGAAAAATCCGTAAGAATCAAAAGGAAGGTGTAATCAACACAATTCACTTGGGTGCTTTTGTACTCCTCTTAATAATGATTGACATAACTAAGAGAAAAAAGATCAAGAAAGATAAATATATTGATCATGACACTTGATCTAACTGAAATCTACAGAGCATTCAGCCAACAACAGCAGGTAAGCATGCCTTTCACGGGGCATGACGTATTCCCCTGCACCGACTGGAGGCTGGGCCGTAAGGCTCCCTAAATGAAGGAGAATTGGAACAATAGACAGTCTACTCCCTAACCACAGTGAGTGAGCGTCATGGTTAACCGCGTGTGGCTCTGCGTAATGAGTCTATTCAATAGACTGCTGTCGGGACCGGGCATCGGGATGGCTTATGGGTTCATTAAACATGACGTTTGCACTCTTCAAATTCTCTTCTCAAAAGTTTCAACAACAGAAGTGTCTAAGCCAAGAAAAAAGGAAGATATTGTTTATAAATGTGCCATTTATTTCCAATAATATTTGAACAGTTTCTAATACCACAGCATAATCTGGACTTTTAGATTATTTTATAATATGATTTAACCTATTTGTTTATTAAGTACAGCCCAGTATTTCTAAATAAAAATTTCACACAGAATACCTACATAGTCCACCTAAGCTGAAAGCAACATAGCGAGCCATAATTAATTTCCTTTGAATTTTTAAACTAGACATTATTTTAACGATATCTATTATCCAAAAAGCTCCTTAAATTCTCACACTGATACTATTTCTTCAGGAGAACATGTCTTACAATCTGAATGACTTTCTGTCCCTGTAAAGTGAAAATGGACTACAGACGAGACTCAGTGAGCCACTTCTCCTACATTTTGCAAGGATGTCTCTTGTGCCCTTGAGATAGTATTCAGCTTCCTTCTTGTTAGACCCCAGGTGATGAATGGCGCCTGCCTTTGGTTCAAGTAAGTAACCCACGGAACTTATGACTCATGATGGGCATTTTCAACTTGCGGGGATCTGAACGCACAACCCATCCTATCGGGCAAGAACACAGGAGGCGAGAGAGGCCCCTTCCTCATGGGAAGTGTGATGACTGCTCACTTGCAAATGTTGGGTCATGTACATTGTGACATGTTATATATATACTAGGGGCCCGGTGCACAAAAATTTGTGCACTCGGGGGGTGGGGGTCCCTCAGCCTGGCCTGTGCCCTCTTGCAGTCTGGGACCCCTCGGGGGGGATGCCCACCTGCTGGCATGCCTGGCCAGCCTGGGTGAGGGGCTGAGAGCCATTTTCAAGCTGCCCACAGCCCTTTCAGGGTTCGTGCACTGGGGGGTGGGAAGGCTGGTGAGTGCAGGCCTGGACGTTTCCCACCAGAGGGCCCACGATTGCACACGCCTGGTGGGCCCACACCGCTGAGGGGACACACCTGGCGCAGAGTTAGGTGGCAAGCCAGGGGCGGACACTGGTGCAGAATCCCTCGGTGGGGCCCTGCTGCTGAGCAAACACACCCGGGGTGGAGCTGGGCAGTGAACTGCCTTCGGATTCTCCGCACTGTGCAGCAGACGCTCCCGCACGCCCTGTGGAGGCCCCTGGGGGGCGGATGAAGGTAGCAGACCCTGGACGGGTGCTCCCGCACGCCCCCGAGGAGGCCCCCGGGGGGCAAAGCCAGGCAGCAGACCCAGGACGGCTGCTCCTGCACAGCCTGCAGAGGCCCCATGCTCCTGCATGCCCCGAGGAGGCCCCGGGGGGTGGAGCCAGGCAGTGGACCCGGGACGGCTGCTCCTGGATGCCCCGAGGAGGCCCCAGGCTGGACCCCCCCCTCCCACTGAGCTGACACACCTGGCACAGCTATGCCGGCCGGCCGTGGAGGCTCCCAGTGCAGAGCCACCCTGCCAGCCTCCATCTTGGCTGGGTTAATTTGCATACAGCCACTCTGATTGGCTGATGGGCGTGGCCGTGAGCAGAGGCTCAGCCAGCCTAGGCAGGCAGTTGCAAAAGAAGCCTTTGGTTTGCTCTAGCTCCATGGCTGTTGGCCGGGTTAATTTGCATACAGCCGCTCTGATTGGCTGGTGGTAATGGTCAATTTGCATGTTTCTCTTTTATTATATTAGATATATATGGCTAATATGCAAATTGTCCACTCAGGAATTCAACCAGGAGAGTGGGAGTTTGAAGGCTCACTATGACCTGCACTGACCACAAGGGGGTAGCGTGGAACATAGTGGGCAACCAGCGGGGGAGGTGAGGCGTTAAGGGAGTAAGGGATGGAGGAGATGGGGAGGCAGGGAGACCAGGCCTAGGGACCCCATCCTGCATGAATTTTGTGCACCAGGACTCTCGTCCTGAAATAATAATCATGCCAAAATAGCTTTAAAACTCTTCAGAAATTAACTGCGGGGGGTATCGAGGATGCAAGGAAGCCACTGTGCCGTCCCAGGAGCCAGGTTGGCATCACCTGACCATGGGCTCCTGCTGTTCCAGACACGGAAGGAACACCCGGCCCCAGAGAGGCTCTCCTGGCAGCAAGGGAGTGAGAATGGAAGTAGCTTATCTCAGAGACACTTGCATCTGGTGCTGGCAGTGAGACTGGGGTCTGTGCCATGAGCCCCATCCCCCGCGGCCCGTTCAGAACCGTGGGGCCGCTCGCTCACTCGTCTTGGATGAATGGTTTCCAGCAAGAACACCCAGGTACGCTGGATGCAGAAAAGGCTGTAAACATGGTTTACACCGGGCAAATACATTCCTAACCACTGGAAGACAATCCATTTTCTTAAAGTGTAAGAAAGGAGTTACCTAATCTAATAAAAGTGTAATATTGAAATTGACCATCCCTTTGGGATGCCTAAACCATGACCACCAGCCAATCAGAGCAACTGTATGCAAATTAACCCAGCCAACATGGAGGCCGGCATTCAGGGAGCTAAGTAAACAAGCAGTTTCCATTGCAGCAGGAGTGAAACTGTTCCTGGCTCCGGGCAAGAACATATTTGCAACAATGTCTCAATGATAGAAGCCTTGGGAGCTGAAGTAAACAGCAGGCCTGGCCTGACTACTAAGCGCAACATTGTTTCATTATAGAAGCCAGAGCTGAAGCAGAGGAGGTTTCGTTACTAGGCCTCAGCTTAAAGGAACAGTGTATCAATTACAGAAGATAAACAAACCCCAGAAACCTGCTTCCAGCCAGCCTTGTTGGGACATTGGGTCAATGGGAGCTGTGGGCAGCCTGAAAGCCTGAAAACGCCCCTCAGCCCATCACCCACGCTGGCCACACCCCAATGGGGTAAGGGACACTGCTGGGGGGGCTTGGCCAGCCTGCAAACAGCCATCAGCCCCTCACATAGGCTGGCCAGGTACCCCAGTAGGGGCCCAAAACCTGAAGGGACTGTGGGCAGCCTGAAAGTCTGTAAATGGCCCTCAGGCCCGCACCCAAGCTGGCCACACCCCAATGGGGTGAGAGACCCCACTGGGGAACTTGGGCAGCCTGCAAACAGCCATCAGCCCCTCACCCAGACTGGCCAGGCACACCGGAAGGTGGACATCCCCAGAGGGGTCCCAGACTGTGAGAGGGCAAAAGTCGGGCTGAGGGACCTCCCGAGTGCACAAATTTTTGTGCACCGGGCCCCCAGTTTTTAAAATAAAAGTTAAAACCTCTAGCCCTGGCTGGGGTGGCTCAGTTGGTTGGGCATCATCCCTGGCAACACGAGGTCACTGTGGGCTCAGTCCCCAGTAGGGGGCATGCAGGAGCAGGTGGTCCATGTCTCTCTCTCATCAATGTCTCTCTCTCTCCCTCTCCCTTCCTCTCTCTTTCAAGTCAATGAAAACATATTCTTTAACAAAAAAGTGAACACTAATACACTGATAATACACAGATGGTGGGAAAGGGGGTTACCCAAAGGACTGGGTAGAGAATTCACCCTAAAATCCCTTAGGACAAACAGCCCTTCAAAAATGAAGTAATTCTGGAATAACGTGCCTCAGATGTGTTGATAGTTACTGGCTGGTTAGTGGAATTAACACTGAATTTTTTCTTAATTTTTCTTAACTGTCTTTTTATTTTTCTACCTATAAAGTACTATGTATATAATTCTATTTTGAATAATTTAAAAATAAAAAACACGATACAAAAATATCTAAAGTAAATAAGACTTTATTCTTCTTTACTCAGAGGATTCAGTAGCATTACCTTAAAGGTCTTTAATGTGTTAAATTCCTTTTTGATATTTAATTGAATTATGTAAGATTTCTCTAGGAAGACAGATTTTTTTTTTTTTACGTGAATATATCTTTTTTAGTAATTGAAGATTCACCATTTAAGAGCCAGGATTTTTTATTAATAATTTAGATTAGATGGCTAGCTGCCAGGATGCGATAGGACCTGCCCCTACTGGCCAATATCATAAAAACGTCAACTCCTCCTCCTGCCTGGATCCATCATTTCATTGTGGACATTCTCCTCCTGAACTGTGACTCAAGGTGTCCCTGGAGCAAGCAGGGCACACGCATGTGGCTGGCAATGCTGCTCCCATGCACATGGCTATATGCATAGATGTGTTGTCTCGCCGGGAACAGGGGACAGGTCAGTGCCGCTGCCGACTGTGGGAGCTGCCCCCCGAACCTCGGGCCTCCTTGGGGTGTCTGGGTCCCAGAGACCTGCATGCTGGCTCTCGGAAACCAGGAGTGGCCAACAGACCTCAGAGTAATTTATGCTGAAACGACATCACACGACTGTCAAGCGGCCGCCCACGAGGAGGCAGACACAATATCAGACGCAGAGAGTCACGGGGAAGAAAATGGCTCTTTCTCTCTACATGAGTCCTCGTTCTCACATCCAGTCCTCAGAGCAGAGCGTCTGACTCCCTACCTGCTCCCCGAACAGAGAGCCAGCCCCCCACACGTCGAAGCGCATAGATCCTCCCTCTCCAGGGCCCCAGTCTGCAGCACCGAGGCCTCCTGTCCTACTGCCCGAGGGAAGGGCCCTTGCCTCACCTCTGAGGCCATTTACCCAGCAGGAGAGGAGGTAGCCACCATCGTGCCCACAGCACCCGCACCACCAAACGCACCCCATGCACTGGGAGGGGGGCGAGGGTCCCTCAGCCCAGCCTGCACCCTCTCACAGTCTGGAAACCCTCAGGAGATGTCCAACTGATGGCTTAGGCCCGCTCCCCATGGGCCTAAGCCATCCTTAGTGCTGCCATGGAGATGAAGAAAGGAGAGGCTCCGGCCACCACCGCTGCGCTCACCACCATGAGCCCGGCTTCTGGCTGAACAGCACTCTCCCTGTGGGAACACATTGACCACCAGGAGGAAGCTCCTGCATTGAGTGTCTGCCTCCTGGTGGTCAGTGCACATCATAATGACCAGTCATTCTGCCGTTTGGTCAATTTGCATGTTAGCCTTTTATTATATAGGATGAATAGACTGAGCTAAAAAATACCGCCAATGAAGCTCATCATTGACTGTGGTATGATTCTAGGGATCTGTGGGAGATAAAATGCTGATAAGACTGAGCTTTCTTCTCTTCTCGAATAAATGTTGCCAGCAGGGGGGGGTGGGAAGGCATTCCGGAAAATCCCTAATTTGTGTCTGACCCCTCCCTCCCAACATTGCTGCAGAGAAAGGGGTGCGCAGCAGGGGGCAGCACAGTAGGACCAGCTGCTCTGGGTTTGAGAGGGAGAACATCACTCAGCACCTGCCTTTAAAGGGGTCCGACTGCCTCTTTATCTCCAATTTCCAACTCGGCAAGAAATTCTCAAAAAAATATATTTAACAAAATGTTAAACTACACAAAACGTCCGTCTATTTGTCTTCCAACTTTCAGAATGTCAAGCTGACAAAGCATCCGCCTCTTACAGTGTCTTCTCAAAGATCACCCTTCACCGGGTGTGCCATCTACAGTAAGACCTCAGTGGTCAGACTCGCCCAGCCTGAGGGCTCCGGTGTCTGAAGGGACACTATTGGAGGTCCACGCTTTTCCTTTAATTTAATAAAGTGATGTTACACCTGAAAATTTACTGTGGACCTACTAACATTTCTAAAGGCTGACAGCACACTGCTTACAAGTACTGGAAATGTGTATGCGTTTCTTTAAAACAAGGAAGCACTCACTTAAAAAAACATGGATTCCATGCACACGAAGCCATGCAGTTTTACTACCGTTTACATATTACTATTTAGTGGAGTTACTTTACCTCCTTTGAACTTCGCTTTGGAGTTGGCTTGGATATTTATGTATTTTAGGCTGCAGACTGAGAGAAATATAAATTGGAGGATCACATAGATACCAAGACTAGGTTTTCAACTTCCCTACTAAAACCTATTATAGAAATTTTTATTGAAAGTGCATTTGGAATTTAATAGAAATATAATTGCTTTTATTTATTTAGATCACTTTTAATATCCCTTCGTGCAACTTAAAATGTTCCCTGTAAATGTTAGTGCATCCTTCATGGTGTTCATTTCCATTCTTTTTTATTGTAAAAGTTGGGCTTTTTTATTGTAAAAGCTGGGCTTTTATTTTTGTAAAAGTTTTCTTTTTTCCAGATGTTTTTTTCTAAAGTTAGTATATATGTGCCCTTTTTGCAAACTGATTATGTATCCAGGAATTTTAGCTGAATTTTTTAAGCTTTTAAATAGATTTTCTCACTATTTTGCTGATTACATCTAACTGCAAAATCAGGTTAGCGCGTCTTCTGCGGACGATGAGATTGTGTCTTTGTTGCCGTTTTCTCCTCCTCAGTCCCTGTCCCCGCCTCGCTGCTTCGCCCTAAGCACTGGGGCACCCTGCGCGCTCTGCTCTAGGCCTGACGTTGGAAACGTCCCTGCCTTGCTCGTGGAAAGTCCTCGGAAACGGTGTCTGAAGTCCCTGCGCTCCACGCGTGCAGGCATCGCCGTGGTCCCTGTAAACGGGAGAGGCTCCCTGATTTCCAGTTTTCGGGGCGTGAGCTGCACCGCACGCTGCCTGCCTGAGAAGGCAGCGGCTCCTGTATTCGCACATGTGGGGAATCGTCCTCAGCGCCTTCTGACGCAGAATTCCCCTGGATTATTGGACTCACCGTTCATAATCTTATATTTTAAATAATAAATCTCTGTTAGTGACACCTTCCTTACTCTCTCATGCTCTTTGCTTTTTTTTGAACTTCAGAATCCCTGAAGAAGGAAGAACTAACAGTAGCACGGGGTCTGCAGATGGCTGCGCACTTGTTACTTCTCAGCTCCTCCCGAAACCATCTTGCTTTCCATTCATAAACTAGTGTCGTTTTTCAAATTATTGACCTTTGTTACTGGGCAGTGAGGCTGTAGCTCACGCGGCTCAGGCCCAGGTGCTAGGAGCAAGGTGCTAAGGCCTCGCCGCCTTCATGAATGTTCTCTCCTCGCTCTGAGGGAGGACAGCTCGCAGGAGTCACCATTTGCAAAGAGCCCGGGAGACGGTGGCTTCTAAATTGGCTATTTCTATGCAAAGTGCTCTGGCCTCTCCTGAGGCGCTGAATTAACTCCCATTTGCAGGTCAGAGCGGACACTAATTTGTGAGTCAAGAAGAGTTAATATTAAGTGTTGCCTAATTGGGTTACAAAAACAACAGGAGCAGTCACGCATCTGCATGGTGTGTATCCACACACAGAGCACTCGGAACAGAGGGACACAGGCGAGCATGCTCCTGGGTCCCACGGGACAAACGGAAAACCTCGAATGCTCTCCGGAATCAATCTCTCTCGGGAAACCATTGTCATATGCCAGAGAAAGGTCCTATAGGACAGACCCACATGCAGGAGGGGGGCATCTGTGACCAGAGTTGCGACAGTGTTAGCTCATCTGTCCTGTGGTTCTTCCATTTCTGTTAGCGAGATGCCCAGCGACTTTTTTCATCGAAGGCACTTTGTGCATTTCAGCAGCGAGAGTGCCCAGGGACGGGTCAGCCATCGCT
The DNA here is from genome assembly GCA_004026665.1 of Murina feae. Classification (NCBI taxonomy): domain Eukaryota; kingdom Metazoa; phylum Chordata; class Mammalia; order Chiroptera; family Vespertilionidae; genus Murina; species Murina feae. Next base: position 61,669 of record PVJC01002460.1, on the reverse strand, counting down.
CATTCACTGAGTGACTGACCCCGGCTATTTGCGGGGCCGGGAGCCGGGAGGCAGGCGTATTTATTAAGTCGCCTGCTCATTGTCAAGTGCTTCTGGCCTCTGCTGGGCGGTGACACCTTTGGATGCCGAGGTGCTCATCGTGTGTGGTAATTTATGCGTCTTGGCACATCCACGCCCGGTGCTGGGAGCAGGAAAAAGCACCATAAATACACGACGGAAAGACAATGAAGGAAAGGCTGAGGGACGTAGAAACAGGACGTCTGACAAGGATCCATGTGACGGTGTCACGGAGAATCAGTGGGCAAACGGCGAGAGTCATTAGCAAAACCAGAGGCCACAGACGCGGAGGGCGAGAGGAGAAGACACATGCTATCGGGCATTACTTTTTCCTGAGCAGATGCCAGTTTCTAAATTCCAAGCTCTCATCACACTGCTCAAGTCTACATAGATGCCGGGGTTATAGCCATATTAGCTTTGCCACAGTTCAGATACGTCGGATAGTTAGACGCCACTGAATTCTCAACAGTCAGTGTCCACGAGGATTTGGGTGGCTTGAGAGCCAGTCATTGTACCTAGAACACTACACCTATCTCCATCCTGGACTAAAATTTTATGTGTTCATTAAAATCACCCCTGAGGTGATCACTCCTGAATAAGAAAGCAGCCCAGCCAGTGTGGCTCAGTGGTTGAATGTGACCTATGAACCACGAGGTCACAGGTTGATTCCTGGTCAGGGCATGTGCCCAGGTTGTGAGCTTGATCCCCAGTGTGGGGCATGCAGGAGGCAGCCGATCAATGACTCTTATCACTGATCTTTCTATCTCTTTCTCCCTTGCCCTCTCTGAAATCAATAAAAATATATCCTGTATAATAAAAGCCTAATACGCTAGGTGTCCAACCATTTGACCATTCGACCAGTTGCTATGATGCACACTGACCACCAGGGGGTAAACGCTCCAACCAATAGGTTAGCTTGCTGCTGGGGTCCGGCTGATGGGGACTGGGTGAGATGGGCTGGACATGCCCTGGAGCCTCCTGTGGACCCTCCCTGGCCCCAGTAGGGCACCAGTGGGGTCCCCTGGCCTGGCCAGTACCTTCTCCCAATCCGACCCCTTGGGGGATGTCGGAGAGCCGGTTTCAGCCCGGAGAGCAGGCCAGGCCAAGGGACCTCACCCATGTACAAATCCGTGCCCTGGGGCCTCTTGTCTGTATAAAAAGAAAGCAAACACCACTAATATCTGCTTATCGACTAGAGACCCTGGAAGACGGCAGAGAGTCAACCCAGAAACCATTTCAGAGGAACAGTCCGACATGGAACTGTGCTTGAGTCCCGCAGCGCCCTCTGCTGGGCCACGGCGTCCCTGGCGCCATCGGTGTTGGGGTGGATGACTCTGCTCCTCACTGGCTGAGGTGCACATGAGACACGGTGTCTTCAGGCGCCAGAGTGCTTGACTACCATGGGGCCAGGCATCTGCTCAACAACTCGAGCCGTGGGGCTGGGAGCAGACAGGGAGCACACTGGCCAGAGCATGTGCACGGGTTGCAAACGCAATGTGCTTCCCAGGGCGTCGCCGTGGAGACCATCGGAGCTTTGAGGACCCACAAGGCATCCACTCCGCTCACCACTGCCCTCCTAGACCTGCCGGCCCCGGGAAGGAAGGCCTCCACACTCAGGAGCTGTGTGGGGGTTTATGGTAAGTCTCGCCCATCCCACCAGCTCCATGCCCTTTCTGGGTCGTTTTCCTCAGGGCTTCACCCTTCTCTGCAAGTCTCGGTTAAGGAGGCGCTGACCAGGGATTAGCTAACACGGTGGCTGCTCTGCTGGGAACCACGTGTTTATCAATTTGAGCTGAGGTTGCCATGTCAAAGGCTCTGCTTTTTTTGACATTGAATTTGACAACCAAGAATATCGTATCTACAAATTACAAGGTTCATTTTTTTAATTAAATAACCATTTTGTATTTATCCATGTTTGTTTTCTCACCTTCAGTTGCTGATGGTGGATTAGCTAAGCATCTGCCCCTCACGCCATCATCACAGGACGGAAGCGGGGAGACAGCACTGACTGGAGACTTGGGGAACCCCCTCCCAGACCACACTACCAGCTCCTCCTCTGGCTTTTAAAAAGAGAGTTGCTGAAACCTGCTTGAGAATTCATTTAAACACACTCTGCACAACCTACACGCTCTTTAAGAGAAATGAAAACTCTTCACCCACCTAGAATATATTCCTGAAGATGTTAACCACAGGATCTAGATGGGGAAAAAAATGACAGGCGTACACATTGCAGATGAAGTCAGGTGTGTAACTCCATCTCGTTACGGTTGAACTGTACTCCTCCCCACAGAATAAAAGGCAAGGCGACGTCCCAACCTCTGGAACCCCAGCAGCTCGGAGGTGACCTGACATGGAGGCGGGCTTTGCAGATGGACTCAGTGAGCCCAAGCAGCAGGCGGGCTCGGGTTCTTGTGGAGGACGGCCTTGTGAGCAAAGAGGCCCAGGAAAGCACTCTGTGATGCGAGGGCAGTGAGGAATGATGCAGCTGCAGGCCTAGGGACCCCGAGACGCCCACAAACCTGCAGGAGCTGGGCGAGGACGGGGGGGAGATATTAGCACAGGCTCCCAGGAGAGCATAACCCGGTAGGGTCTTAAGCTTAGACCCCAGCTCCCAGTTTGTGGTGCCTTGTTACCGCATCCCTGGGAGCAAAACATGCCTAAACCCTAAGAAGTGTATGTCTTAATTCTATAGAAAGGATGTAATTCCACCTGCGGTTGCTCTAGACGCTCTAGCACTGTGGCGGCTGTTGCTGTCACAGGAAGCAATGTGAGCCGAGTGCATACGGGTATCATCTCGGTCGATCCTCCCAATAACCCACAGAGGAGCATGTTAACTCTCAGTTCCAGGTGGGAAAACAGCAGGTGGGTTAACGTTTCTCATGGCTGCGTAGCTAGTAAGTGGGAGACGGTATTTAAGTCTGGGTTGTCGGTATAAAATACATATTCCTGATCGTTAAATCATATAATAAAAGGCTGATATGCAAACTGTCCCCACAGCTGGAGTTGGAACAACCAGGAGTTAGACTGACCACCAGGGGATGGTGTGGAACATGGCGAGCGTCGGCGACACGGCACTGGCAGCAGGCGGCAGTGGAGTCACTGCCAGCCCTGATGGGCCCCAACGAGAGTGGGACCATGGCAGGGTGGTGGAGCAGGTGAGCGGGCAGCGCCAAGCCAAAGCAGGTGCGAGGGGAGGCCCTGGCCAGCAGCCGACAGCTGCTAGGGACCCTACCCATGCTCGAATTTCATGCACCGGGCCGCTAGTTAAATTATATGTATTTTACAAAGGTTGATAGTAAATTTGCCAGATCTAATTAAACGATAAAAACCAGCAGTTTCATGAGAGAATCACAGCATAGTTTTAGAAAAAAATGAAATTTAAACAGGCTACTAAACTACCTAGAAATGTAAAGCCAGAAGGCACACATACAATCCACATGAAAAATTGCAAAATTTTACTGCAACTCAAAATAGAATTAGCATCATTGGAGAGGTATAGCCTTTCACCATCAATTAGAAATTCCACTAATAAACAATTAGAAAAGTGACCTGAGAAGAGGACAATGTAAGATCATCTCAGCCAGAACCCAACCCTAAGAGGAACAGAATAGCACCTTCAAGACATGTGTGCAGACTTCCGACCTCTACTACGACTGAGGGAGGCATGTGCTCATGTGGGCACATGGATCGACTGGTGAACCACACAAAAGCCCAGGAAAGATCCATGCAGATTTAGGATTTACTTTCCGGAAAAGTTGGTGTTTCCATTCATTGGAGGCATGAGGGTGTGTATCATAGATGGTGGAAGATCTGAAGCCATTAGATAGGCACATGTCAGAAAGAAAATCTTAATATTATTAGAAAAAACATAGAAGATCCGTCTATTATCTATAGTTCTGAAGACTCTCTAACTGTGAAACTAAACTCAGAAAGTAAATAGAATATGATAAAGCATGAGTATCAGGATGTTCTTTATAACTGAATTCCAGGTATATTTTCTCACTCTGTGAAAGAACGAAAAAATCCAGTGCCACAATTCAATCTTAGCATCTATGCGGACGTACAGTAGGATGAGTCTTTGATTTTTAAGGTATCTATGGGCAACATGGTAAATATCTTATAGAATAGGAGATGATAAAGGTTTACATGTATTTATGATGATAGCCATATGAATTCAGAGGACGCTAGTAAGAGACGAGGGAAGTGGCCTAGAGTTTGGGTGGCTCACTCAGTCAGCAGCTCACAAAGCAAGAGGAGGTCCCCCAGAGCTCATAGAAGAAGTACTGGCTCTGGGAGCTGGGGGTCACTGTACACTTTCAGGCAGCCTTGAAGGCATCCATGACTATTTCCATGAAGACTGGTCATGACCAGGTCCTGTCACGGGAAGCCACTGAGCCGTCCATGCACCCTCTGCTGACTCTGCATAGGGATCTCTTGCCAACATCCACAGGAAGCACGGCCAGAGGGTGGCCACGGAAGGCAGACACACAGCCAGAGCAAAGGATCTCGGTTCTATGTCCCCTGGAATCTAGATTCAGGTTCCCTGGGGGTAGGAGGAGTCTGGGAGCGTCTCCCTCCTTGGACCACGCAGCTCAGCAGACGCCAGGTGGGCGTCCAGCGCTCTCTTCCTCCTCCTGCACCCCATCAAGCCTGGGGCCTCACCTTCCCCTTTTCCAGAGAACGTCAGCCCTGCACAGCCCCCAGCCTCCCCTAGAACCAGGCTCTGCCTCCCTCTCAGGTCTCTTACTGATCGTCACAGCCCGAGCCCCGATGCCATCCTGGTGGATCGCTTCCTCTCTCCTCTAACATCAGCCCTACGTGGAGACACGGCCAGGAAGAGACATTTATTCTTCATCTCGTGAGAGGGCTAGGAGGACAGAATAAACCAGTGACCGTCCTGGAAAGGAAACACAGATGCAACATCCATCGCCAATGCAGCGACCTTCCCATCTGGGACATTTATTGAGTCATACGGCCTCTTCTGGTCTTAGTGACACAGACAGAGATGAGGAGCCACAGGCGTTATGGACTGGGGACTGGAGAGCAGTTCTCCTCTGATGGTCTCAGCTGTGGCCCAGGCAAAGAAGAAGAGGCCGCCCTGGCCTCTGAGAGCCCAGCCATGGGAGAGCTTGCCCCTGAGAGCCTTGATCGTGGCTTTGTAGCTGGGTGCTTCCTCCTCTCCTCCCAGCAAGGAAGGAGCAGATCTTAAATAAGTAATGCAGATGCCCCTGGAATCCCACTAGTGTCCACAGCCAACAAAGCAGTAAGAAAAGGGGTGGGTGTTGCCCTCACTGGTGGCTCAGTGGTTAGAGTGTTGGCCCTCGGACTGAAGGCCACAGTTTCCATTGATTCCCCATCAAGGTCATGTACCTGCGCTGTGGGTACGATCTCTAGCCCTGGTCAGGGTGTGTGCAGGGAGGCAACCAATCGATGTGCATCAATATTCTCTCTCTCCCTCTCCTTCTCTATCTCCTTCCTCAACCCATGATTCTGTGCGTTTGGGATTCTCAAAATAAATCCACTTTTCATCGCATCACATTTCGATGCAAAAAAGACTTTCTTTCGTGACGTTGAAGCAACATTTTACTGATGACTTTTCGGTTTTCCATTTGTCTTTCGTTCAGCTGATGTTAGCACCCATTTTCCTTCCTTTAAAATCTTTCCCATTGCTTGTAAATGATAGGAAATTGTTTGCTGAGCAACGTTGAATCTTTCTGCAAGTTGTTTTTGAGTTTGAAGCATCTCCATTCAATAATGCTTGTCATTGTTGGTCTTCAAGCTTTTTCGGTTGACCTGGACGTTCTTTTGTCTTTCATATCGAAAGTGTGACTTTTAAAGCGTTTAAACCAGAGTTCACAAGTGTCTTGAGATGGAGCATGTTCACCATAAGCTTCCTGAAGTATACGATCACTTTCAGCAGCACTTTTCTTCAAAATAAAGTAATGAATTATGACTTCCCACAAATGCTCTTTTTTGGGGGCATGAAATTCAACATCTTTAATTGTAAAAATATCTATGATGTTAGCACTTTCAGCAAATTTGACATATGAAGTTTTGAGGCTTGTTGTCCATACGACAAAAGAGCATATATATCAAATCCCATACATATCAACATGTGTGTAACTCCATCTAGCGAAAGAAATCCGCATTATTAACCAGTGCACCTGGTATATCTCAGGTTCTAGATTGCTTTGTTTGGTGTTGAGGGTTTTTTGCGTTTTTTTATATCCCAAACGGCAGTGTCTTATATTCCCTTCAGGTCCGTAGGTGGTCGTTGAGAGCAGAGAAATATGCAGGAAAAGATGAAACCCAAAGCAGAACACTCCCATCGCACCCAGGGGCCGTGTGTCTCTTCTTCCCGTGAAGACTGCAGCAGGAATAGCCATCACCATGGGCGTGGGCGCGTCTCTTGAGTGAACTCTCTCCCCAGCTGTTGTCATCCTTCCCATCGGATCATCTGCTTTGAGTTTCTCACCTCTGGATTCTCCCCCATTGAATCATCCTCACAAAATTCGCATGGTTCCTGCCATCCTTCTGCCCAAGCTCCCCCGCCTCTCTGTGGCTGCTGCCTGCGTGTGGGGCACGGATCCCTCCCCCTTGGCTCCCTAACCTCTTCCTTCCTCCTCAGCCTCCCCCTCTTCTTGCAGGAAACAGCCCTGCACGGTCCACACTCTCTGAACGCCGGGCCACCCGAAAGTGCTTTGGGGTACAGTCTGGGGGCTCCCAGCATTCATGACCTGGGATCACTCAATTTTTCTTCGATGCATACACGGCCGATTCTGTGAGGCTCTCTCTGACTCCTAGAAGCGAGCAGAGTTTTTCATAGCACTTTCTGGCCCCTTCTTTGTGGCACAAAGTCCTTTTCTCTGACAGATTTCCTTCTAACTTGATGGGCTTAAGGGAGAGATTGGGAGGGGGTGGGATGGAGAGGAGCCCAGAAGATTTGGGCAGTGGCTACTCGCATGATATTAACATGTTAGACACTTCATATAGGTCCATCCAAGCCCATGGGACACACAGTACTAGGGTGGACCCCAGTGAAAGCCACAGGCTCCGGTGACAATGACACACCCATGTAGGTTAATGATTGCAACACATGTACCACCTGGTGGGATTGAGGGTGAGGGGGGAGGTTGTACATGTGTGGGGCTAGGCTTACATGGGAAGCACATTAATAGGTAGGCAGGTGTGTGTGTGTGTGTGTGTGTGTGTGTGTGTGTAACTGAAGACTGACAATAATATCACCCAAACTCTGAAAACTGGACCAAGGCAGCTCTTGAAGCGCACACACATGCAGAAGGCTTCTCATATGGGATTGCAGTGCACACACACAGCAGGCCTCTCATATGGGGTTGCAGTGCACACACATGCAGCAGGCTTCTCACATGGGATTGCAGTGCACACACATGCAGCAGGCTTATCATATGGGATTGCAGTGCACACACACGCAGCAGGCTTCTCACACGGGTTCCCAGCCTAATGCAAGAACAGCTAAGCAGCTACCCACACTGCCCTGTGGAGAGCCACCACGTTCCTGACTTGGCTATTTCTCTCTGCCCAGGCCCCTCTCTGCTCCAGCTCCCTCTGCACGGACCCAGGCGTGCTGTGCACTCAGAATTGCTGTGGCTGGATGCCCCCACCCCTTCCACTCCCACCCCCACTCCCTCTCAACAAGGAAAGCAGCTGCCCAGGCAGGGACCTCCCTGAACCCCATGATCCTTGTTTACTAAAATCAAACTCTGCTCCCTCCTGCCAGGTTGCCTTAAAGTGTTTACATTTTGCAATTCAGATTCAGGGAAGGGGCAGGCAGTGACAAGTCCTCTCCCCTGCCTGCCTGCCTGCGAGGAGGTGGCTGCCTCTTGTCAGAAGTAGGCAGGCGCTCACTCCTCTCCCTCCCATCGGATATGGGGTGTCAGGTGGAATAAGGGGCTCCCTGCCGGGCTGGAGAGTGGCTGGTGGCAGGGCAGCTGGGCAGGAGAGCGAGGTGTTCTTCCCGAAACATAAATAGGACAGCCACACGGTCTGCACAGGGCACTCGCCCTTCCCCTCCTGTCCTGCTCGGCTTGAGAATCCTGTTTCCCAAATCATCTAGGACAGGAAGGGGCCTGAAACACGTGGGAGTTAGGAAGGCCACAGTTGCCTTCTGGGAGAGGCCAGTAGCCCAGGGACAAGGGCATGACCTCGAGTCACCCTGATGGACACTTGGCAGCCCCCCAGAACCCGTGTATACACATGCATCACCGCTTTTACAACAACAACCCAAAGTGATCCCTACGCTAGGAAACACCCGGCATCTGTCTCTTTGGGGACCAGCAGCAGGATGCTGGGACGTGACCTGGGCTCGCTTTGCTCTGACAGCCGGGCGCCTCTGCGTGAGGTGCCACCAGAGCCCTGAGCATCTTCCCAGAGTCCCAGTGGTGGCCACACGCACGGACCCTCCCGAGTCTTCCTCGGGCACATGGCGCAAGGACTCAGCCAATCCCTCCTCCGCCTGTGGAGGAGAGGCCATCGTCACCCTCGTTTTACACCGAAGACGTCCAAGGGCAGCCAGAGGGCAGCCCGAGGTCACGGGACCAGGGACCAGCGCAGGGAGATGGCGGCCGGCTTTGGGGCCCACCCTCCTCACCACCCAGGGACACAGAGAAACGAGGCCTCGGTCACTTCGAGAGCAGAGCACGCAGCCTGGACAAGGACCTGCCACGGCTGATGTGCGATGGCGGTTGAACGTGTGGCATGACCTCTCGTCACGGTTCACACATCCCGCGGGTGTCTGGGCCATCATGGAGCTGAGGGAAGCATTGCCTGAAGCGGTGCAGAGAGGTGTCTCCATGGTGGGCTGTTCAATGGAAGGACCAGTCGGACGCCTGACTGTCCGGGGCTGACCCCAACCCCAGGTCAGCAGCTTCTGTTCACCAGGCGCCCCCTCTCTAACCAGCATCCGCATCCTCCCCGCGTGTCACCCCGAGGCTAGTCTCCGCCCCACGCCTTGTATTGGCCCCTTCACTCCTCAGCTCCATTGCGCAGGGAACGCGGACTCTCAGTAGTGATTTAAGCTACAAACATTAACTTGGCCTCTTCTCTCCTTCTGACTTCATATTAGCTCCAACAATGCATGTCTCATTAGTGCATGATCTGCAATATTTACACACACACACACACGTACGTGTGCACATGTACTCTGTATGCCCACTAGGCTTTGAGACATGGTAAGCTTATCTACCCTCATCTGTGTTAACCTATCAGTCATCTACTCACCCATCTATCACCTGTCATCCAGCCATCAATGTATCTGTTTGACCAGGGCATGTGCAGGGATGTGTATATTTACCGACACATGTCAAGTCTGCAGTATACCCTGTGTGGCACATGTGTGCTCAGTATTAACACAAGGAAAAGGTAGATCATGGGAAAGTGTTCAGAAAAGCACTTAAAATCTGTGACAACTAGAACACTGGCATCTCCGACGTGGGGTTGGATGAGCGAAGGGAGTGGTGTCCGTGGAAAAGAGCTGCTCTGAGAACTCCTGGACACGGCCACAGTGTGGTGATTGCAGGAGGAGGGGGGGCTGAGGGTGGGAGAGGGCACACAGGGCATAAATGGTGATGGGGGAGATAAAACAGAGAAAAAAAGTGACAGGAAAATGGGAAAAGAAAAAGCGTGCTCTGTAATTGTGTGACAAGTGACAAAAGGTCACAGAAAACTGGTTAAGTTGGTTTCTAAGCTAGTTACTTTATTTGTTTAAAATTATGGCACAAGCCAGCCAGTGTGGCTCACTGGATAGAGTGTCAGCCTGCGGACCGAAAGGTTCCGGGCTCGATTCTGGTCAAGGGCATGTACCTCGGTTGCAGGCTTCTCCCTGACCTGTTCCCTGGACGAGGCTCGTGCAGGAGGCAACCAGCCTATGTGTTTCTCTCCCATCATGTTTCTCTGTCTCTGCCTCTCCCTCCCACTCTCCCTGAAAATCAATGGGACAATATCCTCAGGTGAGGATGGACATTATTGCACAAAGCCGTATTTATTCGTAGGTGCTGCCTGTTATGAGCTTAACATGTGGCCAATGAGAAAGCAGCTTCATTCGAGGGCACATTGGCACGAAGAGCATATGAGCACATACACGTCGGTTATAGAACCTGCAGGAGATCTGGGGTGCGGGGCTCCCCTCTGAGCTGCAGAGTCACGGAGGCAGGGGAGGATAATGACTCCCTTAAGCCCTCACACACCTCAGTCCCAGGTTTCACACGGAGACTCGCTGGCCTGTGTGACCATCACCATTGCCAGGGTGAAGGCTCCGAACACGGCACACTCAGTGCATGCTGTGTGGTGAGCTCGCAGACGGGGCGGCACCGCGAAACCATCACCACAGTCTGCGCGTGTTCCTCGCCGCCAGCACTCCCTGCTGCCTCTTTATTCACGTCGTTTCTGATGAAAAGAGCCTGGAACCTAAGACCTGGGGAAGGGAGGCCTAGCCCTGCTCCAGAAGGAAGAGCATCCATGGCACCAGGGGGAGGACACGTGTAGCAGAAGAGAGTGCAGATCTGCGTGGGGAGACTCAGTCCTGGGGGACACTCCTGAGACTGGAGGTCACGCTTGTCAGGAGGCCCTGATGCCAGAGGAAACTCCCTGAGGTCCCATGGACTTAATGACGCCCTGTCATAGGTGAAGAGACCGGCACAGACCCTCTCACCTAGTGCCAAAGGGGGACCAGAGCCTGGAGGAGGGGGGCCGCCTGGGCCTGGGCTCTGCCTCCCAGGAGACCTCGACACATGGGTGCTCAATATGAACACGAGGAAAAAGCAGATCATGGGAAGGGATGCAGGAAAAGTGGACTGAGAAATCACAGTCCATCGTCACATTGGTAACTAAGTGGTAATACCAAGACCCGTGTCAGTGACAGGCAGGCAAGTGGGGGAGAAGCCTGTGGTGCCCCAGAGGGGCTATGCCTTGCTGTCTGAGACCCAGAAACAACCATGGGACTCGCCACGATCAGCTGAATGCTTCAGAGAAGAAGCGGCGAGGCTGGGGCAGGCTCCCGACAACCCATTCCATAACTGCTCGCAGCCCCTAAGCAGCGTCCGAGAGTTCCACAGAGTCCCTGTGTGTCACAACGAACGGGTTCCACAGCCCACCGATCCCACAAGCACTTTCTCGGAGTCTCAGCAGGTGTGGCGTCAGGACATCCATTCATGAAAATGCCCAGACGTACCTGGGATCTCTCCATGCGCCTGCCCAAGAGCAAGGATGACGCCACAGTTCGCTTGTTGCCAGTGTGACTTGCAGGCCCTGATCCTGCATGATGAGCAGTTCATACGCACACCCATCCCCTTTCCAGTTCACATGGTCCTTTCCCACCCGTCCCCGTGCAGACCCCAACGGTGTCTTGCTCAGTGGTCGAAACTGCAAGCTTGGGTCTCCCAGACCCAACCCACTGTGAGTCATTTTCCTGCAGCCTGAGAGCCTCGAGCTCAAGTTTCCTGCAGGGAAGTTGGCTGCACAGCACAGAGAGGACCCTCATGGGCAAAAACGAAATGAAGACCCACTGGTTCCAAACATTCTGTGAGAGTTATGTCAGCAAAGCAAGAACGTGGCAGCATCAGGCCTGGGGCCCCCTAGGGTGGGGCTGGAGCCATGAGCGCTGAGGCTGCTAAACTCTACATCCCTCACTCATCACCATCCTCTTCTCACACATCCTTCCCCTTCCCGGTTCATTACAGTCTGGTCTCCCAAACTCGCCATCACTTCCCATTACAGACCTATTTTAAAAATCAGTCCCGCCTGGCCAGCCTGGCTCAGGAGTTGAGCACTGACCCAGGAACCAGGAGGCCATGGTTGGAGTCCCGGTCAGGGCATGTGCCCAGGTTCTGGGCTCCATCCCCAGAAGGGGGTGTGCAGGAAGCAGCCAATCTATGATTCTCTCTCATCATGGATGTTTCTGTCTCTCTCTCTCCTGCTCCCTTCCTCTATGAATTCAGTAAAAATGTATATTTAAAATATAAAAATAAATAAGAAAATAAACCACACCCCCTTGTTCTTTTCTCAAGAAATACTAGAAAATTTAAGTAGCTTTCAAGAAACCTTTCGATGCGGATACTGTGGGAGGTGAGGCCACGGGCAGCCCAGTGGCAGGGCAGGTGCGCTTGAACGAGGCCTGTGGGGGTTGGTGCCCATCCCCACGTCGGGGAGTGGTCAGCGTGGGAAGCACAGAGCTCCCGGCTCCGCTGTTGCATATGCAAGAGGACACTGCACTGACGGGAGAATTCAGAATTCCAATGGAAACAAAGGAAAAGGTACTTCATCCTCAAAGAACTCGCAATTCAGCGGAATTTTTCGTGACTGCTCACCCGCATCTGTGCATCTCTGGTTTACTCGGAGTAGACTGAGCTCCTAATGAGCCCTTAACCCTCCTCATGGCTGTGCTCAGAGAGAGACAGAGAATGACAGAGATGGTGATTAAAGCACGGAGAGGAGCAGGGAGAGTGAGGCGGAGAGTGAGGCGGAGAGTGAGGCGGAGGCCTGACAGAATCCCATCTTCTAGTAAAAAAAAAAAGCCTTAATCTCGGCCGGCGTGGCTCAGGGGTTGAGTGTTGACCTATGAACCAGGAGGTCATGGTTTGATTCCCAGTCAGGGCACAGGCCCGGGTTGTGGGCTCGACCCCCAGTGTGGGGCGTGCAGGAGGCAGCTGATCCATGGTTCTCTGTTATCACTGATGTTTCTCTCTCCCTTCTTCTCAGAAATCAATAAAAACATGTATTTTTAAAGAGGTTTTAAACCACAAACCTGTGCCCCACAGAGACTCCCATAAGCCCACGGGCCTCTGAACAGCTGTGTCCAAAGACAAATATTTTATTTATTTATTTTGTTCATCCTCCCCTGAGGATAGTTTCCCATTGATTTCTAGGAAGAGTGGAAGAGAGAGAAAGAGACAGAGAGAAACATCGATGTGAGAGAAACACACTGATTGATTGCCTCCCGCATGAGCCCTGACCAGAGCCTGGGCCAGGGAGGAGCCTGCAACCGAGGATTGTGCCCTTGACTGAATGGAACCTGGGACCTTTCCATCGGCAGGCCGGCGCTCTACCCACTGCACCACACCGGCCAGGGCACCCCCTGCCCTTTAAAATCTCAGCGTCAGGAGGCTTGAGACCTTCTCGTTGACACAGGGGCCTGCCGTGGGGATTATCCTGCAGCATTTCTCCCCGTTTCTCCCTTGAAAAGTGTCCAGGCGGGTCCTCCGGGTGCTCTCCTCCTTCCTAAGGTGCCCCCATCACTCGGGCATGAGTGTCGCCTCGCAGGCCTGCACAGCTTACACTGGGGCCTGTGCCGGGGACCGGGGACCGGGGACCATGACGTGCACCAGGGCACCAGGTGGACGTGAAAGTCCTGAAAAAGCAGGAGCCGCTGTGGCTGCTCCGTCCTCCGCTGCACGAAGGCAGAATGGCTCCGTGTCCTCCCGATGCCCATCGCTGCTCAGGGGTCCTGTTGGGCCCCCTGTTCCCACTTCAGAGGCAGGGCTGTAGCTCTTGCGGGTAAACCGATTCCCACACCGGTCAGCCCCGGTTAGCCAGCCCTCCCTCCGGCTCCCGTCTGGCCCCGGTGGGAGGCCCCTGAGTGTGTTCACTGCAGGGACCAGAACCAAGGGGCCAAGAGAGGCGGAGGGGGTTTGATTGAACGTTGCTGTAGAGAAGCCAAGATGAAGGCTGACTGGCCAGGAAGGCTGCGGTCGGGGACTTGGCTGTGCCCGGAGGGCGTGTGCAGAGACCCAGGGAGTTATGAGAGATGGACTCTCAGGGCCCCTTGTGAGAGGATTTCCAGAAAGAAACCAGGGAACGAAGAAACGTTCCCTCTTCCCACACATGCAGCCTCTTCTCGTGCCCTCGGAGCATCAAGGGCTCCCCTTCGCCTCCACGTGTCGCTCAGAGGATGGGGACCCCAATGCCATCACCATGGTCCCTAGTCCAGGAAATGACCAAGCTGAGGGGGGTCCCCAAGTCATGGCCTCAGCTTCGTCCCCCGTCCACAGTGACTCCCCTATGCCTGCCTGTTCAGACATGCTGACTAGTCGACATGAGAACATTTTAAATAGATTCCTATTGATTTCAGAAAGGAAGGGAGAGACAGACAGACGACAGAAACATCCATGATGAGAGAGAATCATGGATCAGCTGCCTCCTGTGCTCCCCAACCTGAGGATCGAGCCCACAACCTGGGCATGTGCCCCGACCAGGAATTGAAATGACCTCCTGGTTCATAGGTCAACACTCAACCACTGAGCCACGCTGGCCGGGCTCTCTGGGCATGCTTCAAATGCTGACATGTCCCCTGTCCCAGTCTTGGCCCCGGCCTTCCCGTCCGTCCTCTCCCATGTCTGACGGTCACACGGCTGCCGGGGCTCAGGCACGACACGGATTCCCGAGGGGTGGCATCTCGCTCCAGAAAAAAACTCAGACTCTCGTCTCCTGCGCTGCCCAGCGACCTTCCTCGGCCAGTTGCTGTGAAGATGAAAGATCTCCCCTCCGGCTGGAGCCTGAGTCACCTGCTGCTGATGCCCCGGGGACGCCTGACACACCTGCGCTGACCGGGCGCCGTCACACGGAGACACAGGGGACAGCGGGGCCCTCTGTGCTGTGTGGCCTAGCGCCTGGGGTCTGCTGGGCTGGTCCAGCTGCCAGGGGAGCGGGTCCTCTGGACCCAGCCACCATGCCGATGGGACTTTCAGAGCGAGTCTCACACTGGATGCCCTGCGTCAGGCAGGAATGTCCCATCGCCCGCCACAGTGGCCTGCGGTGAAGAAACATCTGCACGAGCAGCTGGAACTATCCCGCCAGCGGGAGGGATGGAGCCAGGCCTCAGAAAGCAGCTGTGGTTGTGAGTATGACAGGTGGTACCTCATGCTCTGCCCCATGCAACTATCCCTCCATGAGAACCCACATGCATCTTTTATATCCACCACAGAGCACTGTGGGGGAGCATTTGGGCCGCCATCAGCCAAACACACCAGGTGGCAGCCAACAGCCACTTGCGGGGTCCCCAGAAAGCACCCCCACCCCAGGGAGCTCAGTGCACGAGATCAGGGCTCTTGGCTGCAGGATCCTCCCCTCCATCCCCCCATCCCCTCACCCCCCTACCCCGTTACACCAGCAGGTACTACCTCCAACCCCTGAGAACAGCTCTCAGGACACGCGTGGTGATCAAGGGACAGACGCTGGTCCTGGGCTCAGTCAGCCTCAGTCTCTACGAATAAACATCGGAAAGGCAGCCGCACCCTCCAGGGCAGGGAGTGAGCAAGGGGTCGGCACCCACACACTGAGGCTTCCAGCGATGGGCCGGTCAAGTACGTCCCAGACCAAGCAGCTCTCCCACGACCCCTGCAGCCCTCCCGCGACCCCTGCAGCCCTCCCGCGACCCCGGCACGCGGTGCACAGCGGGGCTGAGTGGGAGGTGAGCACGCAGCCTGTCTCACTGTGTGTTTTCACAGGGTGAGCTCCCATGCCCAGGGCACCGGGCCCCTTGCCCCCGTGGCTTTGTTCCTGTGCTTCCTCAAGCCCAACATTCCCGTCTGATTCTCAAAGCAAGCAGGTGTGTGTGTGCTCCTGCTGAGCCCTTCTGTCCGGAACCAGTTGGAGGAGACGTCATCGATCAGGTGTCTCCGGAGCAGAGGGCAGGTGTGGAGCGAGTGTCTCAGCACCCGCTGTCCCCAGCGCCTTCCATCTCATGAGCTCCCTGCCACAGGGCAGAGAGGGTACCGTGCCAGACACATATGAACCTACAGGCAGAAAGGAACTCTACACGGAACACGGCCTGGGAAACGGACGTTAGGACTTAGCTTTCGGGTGGTGAAACGCAAGTGCTACCAGGTCAGCCGACAGTCGAAGGCAGCCATGGCCTCATCAGGACACAAAGGCCCGTCCACAGCACGGTCCCAGGGCCTTCACCTGCGTCAGCCGCCATGTCCGCCCCAGACATCGTTTTCCTGACCCGCAGGCTCACCGCATCGACGAAGGCACCTCCACACTAAACACAGCCATGGGGCATGGTCTTTGAATGTGGGCAGGAAGCCAGGGAGCCGTGGCTTTTGTCCAGAACATCATCACGCCATCCAAGAGGCACCCCCAGGACCCCACCCCAGCAGGTGGAGGACGATGGGTGTGGCTGGGATGGATAAGCCAGAGTCCAGGCGCAGACGGGGGCGGAGCCCACACCTGCCTGAGCTGTCTTCCCCACCAAAGTCCAAGGAACGACGGCCATTGTCTTCTACTCGAGACTAAGTGCATCTCACTGGCTGCACAGTCCACTCTTGCCCAGCCCCATCTCCACGTCACATGCCTGCGTCCATTCAGAGCTGGAGGCCGCCTGCCCCTCCCTGGGACCCTGGGCACAGCCGTGCTTTGTTAGAGAGGACTGGTCACGACTGTAAATATTCTGTGGTGTTTTTTTAAGAAATGGATCAAATATTTTATTTTATTTTTTTGGAAAGAGTAGGGGAGAGAAACATCAATATGAGAGACACATCCATTGGTTGCTTCCTGCACGTGCCCCCACCAGGACTGGGGATCAAGCCTGCAACTGAGGTGCATGCCCTTGACCAGACTCGAATCCAAGGCCCTTCAGTCCATGGGCCGAAGCTCTGTCCACTGAGCCACACCAGCTATAGGGCTATGTATTGCGTTTTAAAGGCACTTTCACTAAGCACTTGTCATTTTTCTACTTTATTTCCCATAGTGCAGGTTTTTTAAGTTGCATTTTCAATTTACTCGAGGCAGTCAGTTAAAAGCTTTGAAAGAAAAGCCAGAGGCATATACACATTGTGAGGGAGTCAACTCTACTCTAAGGAGGCACGGCCGCCTGGATGCCGCCCTTGGTGCCAGGCGAACCCCTCACCTCGGCACCGGCAGAGGCCCTCGGACTCCGTGGCAGAAATAAACATTTATCTCTAAGCAGCTGAAAGTGGATGTCCTTGCACAGAAAGTGGTTCCACACACAAGAGAGCTCATCTGAATCCAGTGGGAGCAACGATGGGTGAGCATTCTCCTTGCCCATCACCCACATGCACAGAGGGACAGCGAGGTGTGTGCCTGCTGAAGCTGATGACTCTCCTTCTTGCTCACCCCCCCTCTCTAATTCACTTCCTTCCTGAATATCGATTTGTATTCTCTCTCCTCCCTGCCTCTCCATCTCCCCTTTCATGTTCAAGATTTCTTTTGCTACCGCCCCTCCCACGTCTCTCTATCAGGTCCCTGCCAGAACGTGAGCAAATGCGCTTGTGAACTTCGGGGTGTTTTGCTGTTCGTGATCCTGTCCTCCCGAAGGGGGAGTGTGATGAAGACATTCTCCAGAAAAAGCCTGTAGGCACAGGATCTGCTAGTTTCTTTTGAAAATATATATTTTACTAGGGGCCCGGTGCACAAAAATTTGTGCACTCAGGAGTTCCCTCAGCCCAGCCTGTGCCCTCTCGCAGCCTGGGACCCCTCTGGGGATGTCCACCTGCTGGCGTGCCTGGCCAGCCTGGGTGAAGGGCTGATGGCTGTTTGCAGGTTGCCCAAGCCCTCCAGTGGGATCCCTCATCCCATTGGGGTGCGAGCCTGAGGGCTGTTTTCAGGCTTTCAGGCTGCCCACAGCTCCCATTGACCCAATGTCCTAGCAAGGCTGGCTGAAAGCAGGTTTCTGGGGTTTATTTATCTTCTATAATTGATACTGTTCCTTTAAGCCGAGGCCTAGGCAGGTAATGAAGCCTCCTGTTGGCTTCAGCTCCATGGCTTCTATAACTGAAAGAATGTTGCCTTAGTAGACTCTAGGCAGGCAGTTTCCTCCATCGCTAGTGCAATGGAAGCCTGCTGTTTGCTTCAGCTCTGAGGCTTCTATAATTGAAACAATGTTGCAAATATGTTGCCTGAGCCTGGAGAAGCCCAGCCGGCCACCAGACAGTTTATTCCTGGTGCAACGGAAGCCTCTGTTTACTCCAGCTTCGTGACTGCCGGCCTCCATCTTGGCTGGGTTAATTTGCATACAGCCATTCTGATTGGCTGGTGGGCATGGCTTAGGCATCCCATAGAAACAGTCAATTTCAATATTACTCTTTTATTAGATTAGATTGATTTCAGAGAGGAAGGGAGAGGGAGAGAGAAACATCCATGATGAGAGGATCTTGGACTGGCTGCCTCCTGCACGCCCCTCTCTGGGGATGGAGCCACAGCCCGGGCCTGTGCCCTAACTGGGAATCAAACCGTGACCTCCTGGTCGGTGGCCACCAGGGATCTGAGCCCAGTCGCACCTGCAGTGGCTCCCACACCCAGCAGCTCCCTCTGCTGGCCCCGCCTTGTCTGTGTGGCTCTGACCGCATGGAGAGAGGCCCTGTGGGTTCTTAGAAGGCAAGTGTGAGAGCCTGACGCAGCCTGTGGTCTCGGAGCCACAAGCGCCTGGAACGCGCCAGGAATTCTGATGAGAGAGGCTTTCTCCTCTGTCTGCTTTTGACATCCCCTGTGGATGTCAGGTACCATTGGTTTCCCTGCCCACTCCCCATGCTGGGAGGAGGAAGAGGCCCTAGGTGTGTGCAGGGATGTCACCAGCAGCAGAGTTGGTGGGAAGGAGGGGTACAGGGAGGGGGAAGCTCAAAGCCTCAGGACACGAGCCCTCGCTGGTCCCTCCAGGACAGTAGAGGGTGTTGGCTCTGCAGCCCTAGAGAGGTCCCTCAGCAGTTTGCACACAGCCTGGCTCCTCACGTTTTTCTGGGAACAGTAAGCAGAGTATCTGGACCATACAGCTCCCCAGACCCCCACTGTGGGTGCTCGGTCAGCGGGTCTGAGGCAGCCTCAGGATGTGGTCTCAGCCACTCCATGTCCTTCCCAGTATCAGAAATTCCAAAGAAGCCAAGATGCAAATGCCCACCTGCAATGCAGACACCTGGGGCCTGTGGATCAGACAGACACCTGGGGACTGTGGATCAGACACCTGGGGCCTGCAGATCAGACAGACACCTGGGGACTGTGGGTCAGACACCTGGGGCCTGCGGATCAGACAGACACCTGGGGCCTGCAGATCAGACAGACACCTGGGGCCTGGGGCTCAGACACCTGGGGCCTGTGGATCAGACACCTGGGGCCTGGGGCTCAGACACCTGGGGCCTGGGGCTCGGACACCTGGGGACTGTGGCTCGGACACCTGGAGCCTGGGGCCGGACATGGTGTAATACAATAAGGTGGAGATATTTTAATAGACACGTCTTCTGCTGCCCCTGTGATTCTATGTCAATACACAGAACCAACTGACACAATTAAATAAGAGAGAGGGAGAGAGAGAGGGGGATGGATTTGGGTCAGCAATGAAATCGACCTCCGGGAAGTGGAGCAGAGAGATTCTATTTTCTCCGCCGGCTCCTGTCCTTCATACGTGCGTCTCAGGTGTCTGTGTTCAGAGGCCCCAAGCGCCACCTGCCACCTTTGATCAGTGTCACACATCCTCGGTGCTGCAGACACCGCTCGGCTGTGCAGGCCCCAGGCTCCCCAGGGCAGCTCTGCATCCTCCTCAAGGTCACGTCCAGGTACAACCCAGATGAGGGGTGAGTACCTGCCTATCAACTCGAAAAACCTGGGTCACACAGGAGCGTCTGTCCCTGTCCCACAGGACCCCCGTCCCACGCTCCTGGCCCTGCCGGGGGCTCGCATGGATGCGTCCATCACTAACGAGCATCACAGAGGGCTGTTGCCTGGGGTTCGCCTTTACTTGTTTCTGTTTTCGAATGGGCCCTTCTTACCGGATGAGGAGAGTTACTGCTCTGTGGGCCAAAAAGGCTGTCTCCTCGCACTGGCTGCCCTGCCGGCCCTTTCCTGCCTGTGCTGACCTCCATCGGCGAGTGAAGAGTCGGCCGAGACAGAATCGAAGCAGCTTTCTGGTTCTCATTCGATAAGCGCAGCGTGGAGAGTCCATTTGCTGATGAACCTGTTGATCTGATCGAGCAGTGACCCCCTGGCTTGTCCCCCGGTGGGAGCAGCAATGAGTATCGAGCCGGATGAATGGATGTTAACCTCAGTGAGGTAATCAGACTCGGACTCTTGCCAAGAGGAGCTTCTGACCGGCACAGGCCCTGCCTTGTGCTGGAACATGTGGAGACAGAAGGGGCTGCTGGCGTCAGCCTGGCCCCAAAGTGCGCATTTCCGTGGCGGTGCTCAAGCGACATGAGAGAGGTTTACTAAGACCTGCGTGGACCCTGTAGTTCCTCCGTGTATACACAGAGGGATGCGTGGAGTGAAGAAGTAAGAGAACACAGAGGCTGTCCTGACTCCACTGCACACTCTTGCCTCCTCTGTCAGGGATTAACTGAGCATAACGGCTTGGCCCGATTTCTGGGGTCTCAGTTCTGTTACACATGCCTGCTCTGGTGCCAGCACCACGGTGTTTAGATTACCGTGGCTTTGTAACTTCACGTGGCATCTAACTGAAAAGCATCTTCACAGCAAAAGAAACCAGCATCAAAATGAAAAGGGAGCCCACTGTACGGGAAAGTATATTTGCAAACGATACATCTTGTAAGGTGTTAATTTGCAAAATATATAAAGTACTCATACAACTCAGCAAAAGGAAGACAATCCAATTAAAAAAAGGGCAAAGGACCTAAATAGACATTTCTGCAAAGAGAACATAGAGAAGGCTCAGAGACATATGAAAAAATGCTTAAAGTCAGTGACCAACAGAGAGATTCAAATTAAAATGACAATGAGGTACCACCTCACACCTGCCAGAAAGGCCGTCATCAACAAACCAACAAAGGACAAGTGCTGGCCAGGATGCAGAGAAAAAGGAACCCTCATGCATGGCTGGTGGGAATGCAGACTGGTGCAGCCACTGTGGAGAACAGTATGGAGTTTCCTCAAAAATTTAAAAATGGGACTCCTATTTAACCCAGTGATCCCACTTCCAGGAATGTATCCCAAGAAACCAGAAACACCAATCAGAAAGAACATATGCATCCCTATGTTCATAGCAGCACAATTCACCATAGCTAAGATCTGGAAACAGCCTAAGTGCCCATCAGCAGATGAATGGATTAGAAAACTGTGGTACATCTACACAATGGAATACTATGCTGCTGTAAAAGGAAGGCTCTCTTACCCTGTGAGACAGCATGGAGGGGCCTGGAGTGCATTGTGCTGAGTGAAATAAGCCAGTCAGAGAAGACAAGTATCACAGCTCTCACTCGTGTGGAATCTAATGAACAACATCATATGTCCTAAGACCCAAAGGGACGTTATTTGGCTTTAGACTATAGAATTATCTTATTTTTAAGTTTTGGGGTTTTTTGCAAACACTAGTGCTAAGCACTCCTCTGCTCCTAAACACAAAGTCGATCCTGAGACTGCAAGCTGTGCTTGGACGACGAGCGATTTCTAGATGAAAGTAATTGATGTCTTAAAACTACCAACTTTAACAAGATTCCGTAGCATTAAACAGATGCTAATATTAAAGGAATATTCCTATATCATCTTCACATCAATCCCTCCCAACAGACAACATGCTGAGCACACTGACACACGGACGGCCACACAGAGCATCCTGCCGCTTCCTGGCTCACTTCCCAAACGCCAGCTTTGCCGTGGAAACTGCACAGCAAAACAAGGCCCACTGAGGGCACACACGTCGCCGTTCGCCAGGGACTGCAGGTGTTTTAAGCCACCTAGAGACACACCCACAGATTCTTCGCAGCAACGTGAGGAGCGTGAGCTCCGGGCAGTAACCCCCACTTCCTGCCACGGCCCTCTCTTTTGGATTGAGTGGTGCCACGGCCCTCTATTTTGGATTGGGTGGTGCCACACACATGCACCTATTCACAGAGGAAAACGGTTTTGTGAGCTCCCGGGGTTCTACTCTTTGCTGCAATGAGAGCACATAAGATACCAGAGAACAAAGTACCTTTGGCAACAACAGGGCGGACATCCGTCTGTGTGAAATCGCTGGAGGCCAAGAGTGGAGGGGACTGTGAGTTGCTGTTCACGCTCACTGTGGTCATCACCATGGCAGCCCTACAGGGGGCGCAGCAGAGAGGAGCCTGGTGGCCAGGCTTCCACTGATGCCTGAGTGACTCCAGAGTGTAGGGACTGGGAAGAGGTACTCATTCCTGCTCTCAGTATCCTTGGCTCAGCATCCTCCACTGGAAGGGTCTTCATCCCAGGAGGGTCTGAAATGGGGTTGATTGGGTGACCACATAACTAGGGGAGCCATGGACGCTATTGGGCCCTCCTGGATTCCCCCCCGGCTCACCAAGTGTCCTCTATATGGAGCAGCCTTGCACATGCCACACACACGCCACACACACACATGCATATACATGCACACACATGCACACAGCGATCTAAAACCAAGGTGACCTCTAGGTCTACACATGCTTGAGCCCTGGCCAGTTTGCTCAGTGGACAGAGCATAGGCCTGAGACTGAAGGATCCTGGGTTTGATTCTGGTCAAGAGCATGAACCTTGATTGCAGGCTCAATTCCTGGCCCTGTCGGGTGAGTGTGGAAGGCAACCAATTGATGCGTGATGTCTCTCTCTCTCTCTCTCTCTCTCTCTCTCTCTCTCTCTCTCTCTCTCTTTCTCTCTTTCTCCCCTCCCCTTCTACTCTTTCTAAAACCAATGGGAAAATGTCAGCAGGTGAGGATTAACAAAAATAAAAATAAAAGACTAAGGCAATAAATAAATGAATAAATAAATGTATAAAAATGACCTGCGATTCAACTTGTGTTTCATCATTGTGTCCATGACACTCTCCCTTCCTCCCCCAGAGCCTGAGCGTGAGCAGGACCTCAGCTGAAAACAAGAGAGGAAACACCATCCCTTCAATTTGAGCCCCTGGCAGATTCTGCTCATTTCTAACAGACACTTTTTAAAAAGCAGCTATTCAATAAGGTTATCATGATTTCCCAATAGTGTTGCCTCTGATGACCAGGTGCGTGTCCTGAGCTTGCTGACTGTGTTACCGACATCTTCCCTAGCTGGGAGCTCATCACACATAAACACGTGGCAATTGGAGTTCACTTGGAGGGCACTCACCTGCTCAGGGCAACCTCTCAGAGGAGAGAGAGTGACTCAGCAATACCTGGCGAAGAAGAGGGACCAGGAGCCATCCCAGCATCTTCCTCTCACTGCCTGAAACCAGCCCAGAAAGGAGGTGATGACATTTCCCCAAATTTCCTGCAGCCCCTCCCCCCCTCAATGGATCCAGAAACAAGTGTGCTATAATGTTATAGTCGTAAGGAAACCCTCTAATGTGTGGAAATAATTATTGTGTGAAATGTTTGCTGTGTGGAGACCCCAATACTCTGTAACTTCCAAAATGTGGTGAACGCCCCACTATCTTGATGTGAACGCCCTGAGCCCTTAAAGCGTAAACACCTTGCTCCTAGCATAAGGCACACAGTCTGGCCTGCACTGATAAGACACAAGTTGTTTACTACTGGCTGTATAAGCACCAGATTTTCTTCAGTCGACGTCTCCTGCCTGATGAGAGGAGGGCTCCGTGAGATGAGCCCCTGACTGACTGCTGTGCTGTGTGAGCCTGAACCAACTGTGGCCGCCTGTCTGCCTCCGTCCTCGTCGTCCATTTTTCAGTGTACATCGCCAGGTGGCCTTTGTGGGAGCCTAGGACTGACTAGGAATAGGTAAATAAACCTGTGTGACTACGTACTAACTCTGTCTTGTGTGTTCATGTGTCCCGGTTCAGCTCAGCTGTCTAGACCTTGAAGTACCAGGAGATGGGCCATGATTGCTGACCCCTGTCACCTGCGTTTGTCCCACTACATCTAGGCAGATAATTAACTAACTGGGGCATATTTGGGACAAGGTGGGATTCAGATAGATCAATAAGCAGCATCATTTTAAACGTCACGGTTCAGTGTTCACTTTTGATACGTGTGATTTTGAAAACCAATCACTGGGCGGGGGTGGGAGGGAGAGACATGTAAAACGTGACATATTGTCTTCCTTTTCCACCGAGAATCGCCGGCGCCATGTCACACGGGCCCCAGAGGAGCCTGAGCACTTCACCCGCCTTAGAGATGGGACAGAGTGCACCACGTACAGAGAAGGGGAACATTCGGAAATGCACGCTGGACACAACCAGCCACCACACGGGACAATGACAGGAATGGCTCGTGCTGCGGATTCCGAATGAGGGTGTCGCCCAGGCTCCTCCCACAAGGCGAGGAAGCACCCAGGTCCTCGTGCGTCCTGAAGTGCCCTGATTGATCCGGCGGCTAATTTGATCTCCACAAACGGCCTGCTGGCGCCCTCCCATTTTAATTCTCCTTTGAAGATTCCTGATCTCACTGACTTTGCAGCCAGTGCTGCCTTTAATTGTACAAGATCTCACTGGCCACTGTCCTTCACCCCAGAGGCATTTCTTTTAAGCTACGTGGTCTCATCTCTGCAAACAGCCATGCGGCCTCCCCGGAGGAGTGACTAGGGAGCCTCTGGGACAAGCACATGGTCGCCCCAGAAACCAGCAGGCCCCGAGGACAGGAACGAGTCTGCAGCACCCACTTTCCTGCGTGTCCAGGAAGACCAGGCGAAGGGCTCATGGAAGATCCCCATCCATTGGTGTCGGGCTTCCTGGGGACTGGTGGCTCCAGGCACGATCCTGGCTCTAGTCCTGTCATGTGGGCAGGTGGCCCTGGAGGCTCAGATTTTCGCTTTGGATAAACAAGATTCACCTGCTCCCTAGCTCATTGCCTACAAAAGCTACCCACCCCTGCAGATCCACCCACAGGGCACATCCCCAAGGCGGAGCCCTAGGCTTTCCCTTGTCCCAAGGAGCTGAGGTAACTCCTGAATGTGTGCTCCTCACTGGTACCAGGATGTGCCTTTCCCCCAAACAATCCTGAATAAATGTTTTCCTTACTCCCTCCAACTCCCACCTGAATTAAAGTCGCTGCAAAATAAGACTGGGCCTGCATACCGGGAGGTCTGGTCCGGCTCCCAGGCGGGATTAAAGGAGGAGATGAAGCTTCCCACTGCCCAGCCGCCTGTCTGAGGGGTTGAGCGTCAACATCATCTCCTCACCATCATCTCATCCACATTATCTCATCCACATTATCTCCTCACCATCATCTCATCCACATCATCTCATCCACATCATCTCATCCACATCATCTCATCCACATCATCTCCTCACCATCATCTCCTCACCATCATCTCATCCACATCATCTCCTCACCATCATCTCATCCACATCATCTCCTCACCATCATCTCATCCATATCATCTCCTCACCATCATCTCATCCACATCATCTCATCCACATCATCTCATCCATATCATCTCCTCACCATCATCTCCTCACCATCATCTCATCCACATCATCTCCTCACCATCATCTCATCCATATCATCTCATCCACATCATCTCCTCACCATCATCTCATCCACATCATCTCCTCACCATCATCTCATCCACATCATCTCCTCACCATCATCTCATCGCCTGATGACTAAGGACAATAGCCGATGTCTGTGGACCCCAGGCCTGCACACAGCTGTATTCCATTCCCAGCCCCACCCCAGCCCTTCCCTTCATAGTCCCATCGCTTGCACCTGCTGGGAGGCAGGAGTTGATGCCTGCAAGCGCCTGTCTTCTTGGTGGGCTGGCCTCCTCAACCTTATAGGATTCAACCCCGCCTTCGTGATTGGACACAGCAATGGGCAGCCTGAGCCCATCCTGGGGTTTCTTGGTAACCATATTTCGTACTTACAACACAGCACCCCAAGCGCTGAAGCAGGTCGTTGCCTCTCCTGAGGACAAGAGCGGAAGGTGAGACTGTGACTGCTGGTTTTCACAGAGCAGATATTCCACCCTGGGACAGGCAGGACAGCTGCTATGAGTCGGGTCTTTATCCCACAGTGCGAGTAGTTGCCCCTGGGACATGTGTGTACAATGAACAACACACGGGAAACTCTTCGTAGAGTTCTGGACACAAGAGAGATGCAGTATAAACGGTAAGTCTCTTACTTTTTCTTTCTAGCAAGTATTTTTAACATATTTCTATTGATTTCAGAGAGGAAGGGGGAGGGAGAGAGAGCTAGAAACATCAGTGATGAGAGAGAACCTGGATCGGCTGCCTCCTGCACACCCCACACTGGGGATCAAGCTCGCAACCCGGGCCTGTGCCCTGACCAGGAATGGAACCCTGACCTCCTGGTTCATAGGTCGATGCTGCACCCCTGAGCCACACGAGCTGGCCGGTACTGATTATTTTCACCCACAAGGAAAGAAGGGGAGTTGTGGGGTTCTCAGAGCACCAGCGTGAGACTGTTCATGCCTGAGGACAGCTTGGCCACAGGTACCGAGTGCGTATGAAACATGCGAGACAATTAAAGGTGCGAGACAGCAGCAGGTCCTGCCCCATTCCCAGGTGGTGAAGGTGTGTGGTGCACACACTCGGGTGAGTAAGCACTGAATTTTGTAAAGTCATTCAAGTTTGGGTTTTCAAGGACCTAAGTAAGCTATAAAATTAACACTGTCACCCCCACTAGGGTGTGTGAGGGAGACAGAAACCTGTGATCCTCTGAGAACCGAGACGAGACCCACTGCTTCAGACCAAAGCGAAGGACCGGGAACCCAGCCCATTACAGACCATCCCTGGGGGCACCCAGCCTCTCAGGGGCACACATCCCCATGGGGGGCACACAGTCCTGGGGGGGCACACATCACCATGCGGGGGGAGCACATCGCCCCAGGAGTGGGAGTACTCACGCCTGGTCCCTCG
Organism: Murina feae; assembly: GCA_004026665.1. Classification (NCBI taxonomy): domain Eukaryota; kingdom Metazoa; phylum Chordata; class Mammalia; order Chiroptera; family Vespertilionidae; genus Murina; species Murina feae. Next base: position 34,872 of record PVJC01002460.1, on the reverse strand, counting down.
GGAGGGTGGGTGAGGGGATCTGCAGGCATTCCCTTCCCGCCACCTTAAACCTCTGAGAAGAGGAGGTTTAAGCGTGAATGCCTCAGACCCGCAATAAGGCCTCCGAGTTCAAACGCTGACCCTGCAGGCCTGGCCGTGTGGCCCTGGAGAACTGACGCAGCATCACTCACCACGTCGGTGGGAGGCGGCTTCCAATGCATTTAAAACCCCAAGAGTTAAAGCCGGAAGGGCCGTGGAGCTCACCAATGCCCACGTGCAACAGCGTCCGGTGACACCCGAGGATTATGGTTCCATGGAAGCCAGGACGTTTTCTTCCACTTATTTCTTCAGCTCACCAGCAAGAACTTAAGTGCAGCTAAAGGGTCCATGAGAAAATAATGTGTAAAACTAATGCCTGTATGGATGGAGTCCCCTCCGTCACAATAGTGGCACTTTATATGCAGGATCTAACCAAGCTTCCCCATAGAGGTTTTATGTTTTACTAGGGGACCGGTGCACAAAAATTTGTGCACTCGGGGGAAGGAGGGGTCCCTCACCTTAGCCTGTGCCCTCTCACAGTCTGGAACCTCTTGGGGGATGTCCATCTGCTGGCATGCCTGGCCAGCCTAGGTGAAGGACTGAGGGCCATTTTCAGGCTGCCCACAGTCCTTCAGGGTTCAGGTCCCTACTGGGGTGCCTGGCCAGCCTGGGTGAGGGGCTGAGGGCCATTTTCAGGCTGCCTACAGTCCTTTCAGGGTTTGGGTCCCTACTGGGGTGCCTGGCCAACATGGGTGAGGGGCTGAGAGCTGTTTGCAGGCTGGCCACAGCTCCCATTGACCCAAGGTCCCAACAAGGCTGGCTGGAAGCAGGTTTCTGGGGTTTATTTATCTTCTATAATTGAAACTTTGTTGCCTTGAGCAGAGGCCACAGCCAGCCTAGGCAGGCAGTTTCCTCCATCACTGGCCTCCTGTTTGCTCTAGCTCCATGGCTGCCAGCCGCCATCTTGGCCAGATTAATTTGCATACTGTTGCTCTGATTGACTGCTGGGCACAGCTTGGCTGATGGGTGTGGCTTAGGTGTAATGGAATGAGGGCTAATTTGCATATTACACTTTTATTAGATTTTTGTTTGTTTATTTTTGGGTGAAATAAAAGAAAACAGAGGCTCAGAAAAGCTTAGGAACTTGCTGGAGAGCTTTTGTCTGAGGTAATGGAGTCCCAGTGACACTGTTTGCGTGGAATATATCGGTCCTTTGTGCTTCTACAGAGAGCAGACAGAGCATAACCAGGACATGCTTTGTGAGCCTCATTGTCCTAAAAACGTAATGAAATGGAATCACTGATGAACATTATGGAAACGCTTGCCTTTGAGTGGGACCCTGAGCTCCACCAATGGTCCATGCGATCATGTGTGTTTTGGTTGAGCTTTATTACCTGTTCGTCTTTTCCCACCTTCTTTTGGGTTAAGTAAATTCATTTCATTCCCGTTTTAATTTTGTATCATTTTCTTTAGCTACTTTAAAATATTTATTCTACTTATTATATTATATCTTTTCTAAAATATATTTTTATTTATTTCAAAGAGAAAGGGAGAGCGAGACAGCACATCCATGATGAGAGAGAATCATTGATCGGCTGAGCCCCGCCAGCTTGACTACTGCGTCTTATACCCTTATCAGAGAAAGCTTTCATTTAGGCATGATACCACTTGTATAAATGTAATATCCTCAAAACCATAAAATCCCCCTTTCCCAAACTTTTGTGCTATTATTGTCAACTATTTTGACCTCCCAAAATTAATAAACTCCTAAGATGTTATTGTTTTAATTAAAAATGTTTTAATTGATTTGAGAGAGAAAGGGAGAGGAAGGAAGGAACATTGAAGATAGAGCAACATCCACCAGCCGCCTCCTGCATGCCCCCTACTGGGGACCCAGCCCACAACCCAAGGATGTGCCCTGACCAGGAGTCAAACCAGCGGCCCCTGGTGCATGAAAGACACTCCACCACTGGGCCGCACCGGCCAGGGCAGGTGTTATTACCTTTGTATTAGGCAGTCTGTTGTCTTTCAAATAATTTATTTAACATTCGCCCACGTATCACAGGGTCTGAGCGTCCGTGCGTGTTGTGTAGTTTCTCTCATCCTGAAGAACCGCCTGCCGCTCCCACCCAGGCTGTGTGTGCTCGCCCTGCCCCCACCTTCCTCTCCCAGCTCAGCTCCTCTCCACTTCCTCCTGGAGGAAATGCCTTCCAGGGAAACAAACAGCGCGTTTCAGGAGCTTTGCTTCTTCCCTTCAGCTCTTCACAGACCTCACCTGGCATCCACCGTCCCTGGCGACAAGCCTTCCATCACCCCCTTTCAGATGAGACGTGTTGCTTTTCTCTGGCTGCTTTTAAAGTTAAATCTTTTTCTTTTCCCAATAACAGGACTATGCTGCACCAAGGCTGCTAAGTCCTGCCTTTTGTATTTCTATGGGGTGAGATGCACAAGGCTGGGCAAACTGTGAGTAGGCGAAACACAGAGTTTATTCTGATATTATTATGGACTAATTATTATGTTATTTTCCAGATGAACAGCCGGAAGTTCACATTTGCCCCAGCCTGCATGGATGTTTGGGGTTGATTATGGTTGAGCTTCTTGGCTTTATAAGTTGACTTTTGAAATTTCGTTTAGAATGATCCACTCACTTTATTCACAATATTTCCTCAGACTCCTCCACTTCTCCTTCTGAGTCAGCCAGACCCACAATCACACACACACAAGATCCAAAAATCACACACACCCCAGACCCATAATCACACACATGCCAGACCCACAATCACACACATGCTAGCCCTGCAGTCACACACACTAAATCCAAAATCATACACACGCTGAACCATCCAAGACTGTCCCACTGGCTCCTATGGCCCAGGTTTCTCCCATTATTTTTCTTCCATTTTCTCTGTAGATCAATTCTTTTCATCTGCTCATGTTCAGCAGCCCCCATCCTGACATTACCTCCACCCGTTACAATTCCTATTCAGCTTCTGGACGTTTCGCTGTGGGGTTCCCACTGCTTCTTTTTCGTAGTTTTCCCATTAGGAAGTTGCTAAGACATTAAAATGAGCCAACCAGCTGCCTGTGAAACTCGACGATGTGGGTCTATCAGCTTTGATACTGACCACCATCGATTACATCTTTTCTACACACATTGACGATCTTGTGTGATAGTCTGCCTGTTACTCGGAAAGAAAACAGATGAGCAAAGCTGCACACAAACCATTTTGGCAGCATCGATGGCGTGTCACACAGGACATATCGGGAGCCTCGATAGCGTGTCACACATGAACCACACGCTTTGCTTCCTGGTGTCGGAGTGTCTGACTCAGCTGTGAGTTTTTAAAGGCCTGATGCCTGCTGGTGCTGGTGTCCCGTGGGAGTCAGACGGTGCCTGCCCCAGAGCAAGTCCCAGCCAGCATGTCCCGGACCCGTGTCGCCCACTGCAAACCCCGGGGAAGGCCATGGACTCCGACACCACGGCTCACCGCCTCGCTGAGGCCGGGCAGCGCGCAGGGCAGAGCAGCTACTCGGGATTCCCGTCCTGGCTCTCGCTTCGCTTAGGAAATGGGTTCTTGCTGCTGCCAGCACCTGCTGTCCTGGCGCCTGCTTATTTGTGTGGGCATGGCGACCCCAACATAAAGTGCAAAGCCCTCCCACAGGGTAGGCACTGCCATGAGCTCCCATCCAAGAGGATTCATCAGAATCTCTTATTTATCACCTATCGTACCGCCCATCCCTCGCCCGCAGACCTGTCCCAGAGGAATCATCAGAGGACGGCCTCGTGCTGGCAGCGCCCATCACCGAGTCCAGTTGGATTTTCTCCCGGGGAGCGACACTCGCCCCAGGAAGCTGGAATATGGAAGAGCTCCCATGCCCTCTGCTCATGTGAGAAGCCACAGAGTCTGCTGGGACCAGGAGTTAGACTTGGGGCCCCTGATTCATCACAGATGCCCACTAAGACAGGGCGAGGCGGAGACACCCCAGGATCCCACCACGTAGACACCCTCCCGACGCACGCAGATGTGTTGCGTGACGTCACTCTGCATCCTGACGTGGCTGAGAACCAGGGGCGATGGGTCAGAGGAGCCAGAGCAGGAAACAGTAAGAAATAAAGGGCAGGGTGTGTGTGTGGGGGGGGGGGGGAAGGATGGAGAATGGCCGCAGGTAACGAGTAGATGGCACCGAGCCTACCCAGGGACACGGGGGCACGAAGGAGGCAGCCAATCAATGGTTCTCTCTCATCATCAATGTGTGTGTCTCTCTCCCTCCCCTTTCCTCTCTGACATCAATAAAAATGTATTTTTAAAAAAGAAGAAGGGCAGATTTTCAGTGTTGCCCTTCTAGTAGCAGGGTCACCCCTACATCCGTGTCTGGCAGTGCTGGGCCCCTGTGATAGGGTTAGATGAGTAGTTATGGCCCCTGGGAAACAGAATCCCTCTGTACACAATGTGCTAGGCGGGCAGACTCGGGGACAGCACTGAGGAGTTATCAGTAAAGAAGGAGGAGGAAAAGGATACTGAGTAAGTAACTATACTCCCTCTCACTCTACAGAGTTGGAATTCATGGTCTCAGGAGCTCAAAGACATTTGGGAGGAGAAAAGATAAAAACTCACATGACTTTAAGATCAACGGGAGGCTGAAAAGAAAGTCGTGCGTGTTTTGCCTGTGGACTCACTTTGAGTCCACTCATCTCCGGCTCCCGGGAGCTCCTGCCATGTCTCCTCTGCTGTGAGGGGCACTTCCTGAGGGTGAGCCACCCCACACCTTTGCGCGGGTCTCAGTGCATGTCACTCCTGACCGTCCAGGGAGACGGTGTTCAATCCTCCCCTGCAGAGGAGGAAGCGCAAGTGTCTGTCTCCGTCCATCTGAGCTACTGCACCAAAAGCACCACCGAGGGCTGCTCCCCTCAGGAGAGAAGTTTAATCCCTCACAGGTCGGGAGGCTGGAAGCCCAGGACCTCGGCGCTGGCAGATTCCACGTCGGGGGAGAGCTGTCCCGGTCGGAGGCGCCACTGTCTCACTGTCCTCACATGGCAAGAGCCCTGGGGTCTCTAGACCCAAAACACATCGGTTGCTTTCCCTGTTCAACCCCTGAGTGTGTCTGTTTAGCCATTCGTTCAGCACACAGGGAGGCCTCCACATGTCCTACAATTTAGCCTTTTAGTAAAGGGCACAAACCCCCTCCAGGGGGCGCCACGGCATGGTGTGATCACGACTGACAGGCCCCTCCTCCCACCACCAGCACATGGGGCCTTAGGATTTCAGCACATGAATCGTGGTGGGACACACAGCCCAGCAATTGGTCCGCAGCCATGTCCTGCGCTAACGCCTCTCCCAGGCCTGCCATCGTGGTGCCTGAAATGCATGAGGATTTAAGGTTTCACCTCCCAAATCAATTCACCTTCCCAGACCCAAACGCAGCCCGCCCGCCTGCGAGTCCATCACCTCCAGATTGCTGCTCCCTCTCTTCCCGACCCTCTCCCAGGAATGCAATGCTTCCTCCTCCACGGACGGCTCTCCCTCATTTCCTGACAATGTGGTGGCATTGATTGGCTCCTACAATCCTCCTAATAGCAAGCCGACCCGTTAAACAATTGTCCCCTTGCCTGGCAGCATGGCTCAGTGATGGAGCCTCGATCTATGAACCAGGAGGTCAGGGTTCAATTCCCAATCAGGGCACAGGCCCAGGTTGTGGGCTCGATCCCCAGAGGGGGGCATGCAGGAGGCAGCTGATCAATGATTCTCTCATCATTGATGTTTCTATCTCTCTCCCTCTCCCTGCCTCTCTGAAATCAATAAAAATATATTTAAAATAAAGACTTGCCACCCTCATTCCATCCTGCCTTGTTGGCAGCAAACTGCAAGCCCAGTCCCAGCTGTGGACGCCAGGAGAGACAGGCACCCTCTCCACCAGCCCCAAACGGGCGGAGTGGACACATGACAGGCCTTCTTCCCCGAGACGTAAGCTCTTGGGGGGAAATGCCAGGACAGTGGAAGGGCTGGAGGTCATTTCCCACGGCAGCTCTGCCACAGCAGCACCAGGGACACTCCTAGGCTCCCCAGCTGGGGGCACCTCGGGCATCTGACTCTGAGTAACACTCTCAGGGCTGCCCTTTGCCATGGCCACGCGCCCGGGGCCCCAGATCCATGCCAGCACTGCTTCTGCGCTCGAACCAAGAAAACAGGCTGCAGGGAGATGCTCTAGCCTACAACCTGCACCAGGGCACAGTTTAGTCACCCCCTGTCGCTGCTCCTTAGCATATTACACTTAGTCCAATCGTAACATTATCCAAAATTTTTTTTAAAAAATGTGATATTTCTGAAGATTAAAAATGCATATTATCAATAATTTTAAGAAAGATTTACATAGAAAAAGCACAGCCTTTGGGATAAAAGCGCTGGATTCATTTACTCTATCTAAGGGCAGCGTCATCCTATATGAATTAATTAGCCCCTGTGGCCCTCAGTATCCTACTCTTAAAAGTTGAGTAATAACAGAAGCCATGGTGTTATGAAGATTAACTGACAAGATATGAAACAGACTAGCTATATGTGGGACTCGGCTACTTCTGAATGAATGAACAGAAGAACAAACTCGAGTGTTGAACAGGGAAAGCAACCTGTGTGTTTGGGTCTGGGGATAAACAGAGCATCCTTACATGCCCTCTGGCATATGTAGGCCTTTTCAGTTTGCAAAGTGCTTGCTCCTACATGTGTCACTCAATGACAACACGGCAGGAAGTCTATTTGACAGATGAGAAAGTGCGGTTTAGGGAGGTTAAGTGCCTCACCCGAGGCTCAGGGCAATAAAACACAGTTGGGCACCCAACTCTTACTGCCTTGTGCAGCCATTAAATCCCAGGACAGCAAGATATTTTTCTTAACCTCAAAAATGAGGTCTCTGAACGTAGATGTCATTTATGTGTATGTGTCATAGAAAGTACTCAATCACCGTTAGACACGGGAATGAATAAAATTTAAAATAAACCAGGTGAGATGTCAGTGAGCTGGCGAAGGCACTCACTCTGGAACCAGGGCATCGGGGGAAATGCCGTCTTCACCTTCTACAAGCCTCGCAGCCCTGGCCACATGACACACCTGACCTGTGGTCTATTTCATCATCAGGAAGGTGGAGATTACAACCACATCCATTACTTTAAAGCAGTAGCTAACATATGCTTAGCGTCTAGAACAGGGTTTGAAACATAGTAAACACTCAGGAAGGGAGTTGTCACTATTCTACTGCTGCTACTAATCATTATGTCATCAGCATCAGCATCCTCAATATCGACATTGACAACATCATCACCATCACCATCATCATCACCATCACTACCACCATCACCATCACCATCACTATCATCATCACCATCATCATTGCCATCGCCATCATAATCTCCATCACCATCACTATCACCATCACCATCATCATCACCATCACCATCATCTCCATCGCCACCCAAGGAGCACAGGGTGTGACCGCACAACCCCAAGGAGCACATGATGTGACCACACAACCCCAAGGAGCACAGGGTGTGACTGCACAACCTGAAGGAGCAGAGGGCAGCCTTAGCCCAGGTAGTGGCTCAGCTCAGTGCCGGGGACCTGCTGAGGCCAGCAGAGCACCTTTCCAATCCAGCTCAACAAATACTTAGCCAGCCGCTTGCCTTCCTGATGCAGCCAGCGGGGGCTCACACAGAAAGGCCTGTGCTCCCCCATGTGGAGATGGCTCCGTGTAAACAAAGTCGGAGGCAGGTAAGATGCCGCCTGTGAAGCTAAGTGGAGGCCAAGATGAAACAGAATCGAAGATTAAAACAGATGAGAGGGAAAAGGACGTGCGACTTGCCTGAGGAGGAAGGCGAGGCATCTGCAGCTTTTCCAGTCCCCACGCCGCTAGGGACCTTCATCTGTGGAAATGGAGCAGCAAGCACTCTGCTCAGCCAGCACCTTCCCCCCACCCCACCCCACCCCAACCACTGCCCCACCAGACGCAGCTCACACAGGCTCTGAGGACAGGCCTCGCGCCCAGTGTCACTCCAGTCCAGCGGGTTTCCATTTGCTCTTGATGCGGCCACCCTGTGCTTAGACCTCACGTCCCTGAAGCTGAGGATCAAGATGCAAAATGCAGGTTCAGACGCCCAGAGCCACTTCCCATTGCACTAACGGGGTTTCCTTTCCCAAGGCAGTGCCCCTCTTCTCACGACACTTTCCCGAATTTGTGCATTTGGGCCTCATTCCCGTGTGGTGAGGCTGAGCGTCACCCAGGTGAGATCAATGCCTCTTTATATTTATCTAGGGACCCAGTGCACAAAAATTTGTGCACTCGGGAAGTCCATCAGCCTGACCTGTGCCCTCTTGCAGTCTGGGACCCTCTGGGGATGTCCACCTGCTGGTGTGCCTGGTCAGCCTGGGTGAGGGGCTGATGGCTGTTTGCAGGCTGGCCAAGCTCCCCAGTGTGAATCCTCACCCCATTGGGGTGTGGCCAGCCTGGGTGATGGGTTGAGGGCCGTTTTTAGGCTGCCCACAGTCCCTTCAGGTTTTGGGTTCCTACTGGGGTACCTGGCCAGCCTGGGTGAGGGGCTGATGGTTGTTTTCAGGCTGGCCAAGCCCCCCAGTGTGGATCCTCACCCCATTGGGGGGTGGCCAGCCTGGATGACGGGCTGAGGGGCACTTTCAGGCTTTCAGGCTGCCCACAGTCCCTTCAGGTTTTGGGTCCCTATTGGGGTATCTGGCCAGCCTGGGTGAGGGGCTGATGGCTGTCTGCAGGCTGGCCAAGCCCCCTAGTGGCGTCCCTTACCCCACTGGGGTGTGGCCAGCGTGGGTGATGGGCTGAGGGGTGTTTTTAGACTTTCAGGCTGCCCACAGCTCCCATTGACCCAATGTCCCAGCAAGGCTGGCTGGAAGCAGGTTTCTGGGGTTTGTTTATCTTCTATAATTGATACACTGTTCCTTTAAGCTGGGGCCTAGGCAGTTAACGAAACCTCCTCTCTGCTTCAGTTCTGTCTTCTATAATGAAACAATGTTTTCGTTAGAAGTGAGGCCCGGCCTGCTGTTTGCTTCAGCTCCCAAGGCTTCTAGGATTGAGACAATTTTCCAAATATGTTGTTCCCTGGAGTGGAGAGAAGCCCAGGCGGCCCGCAAACAGTTTCACTCCTGCTGCAATGGACACTGCCTGTTTACTCAGCTCCCTGAGTGGCAGCCTCCATGTTGGCTGGGTTAATTTGCATACAGCCACTCTGATTGCCTGGTGGGCATGGCTTAGGCATCCTGAAGGGATGGTCAATTTGCATATTACACTTTTGTTATATAGGCTATTTCCCCTGTTATTGTAAGGACAGAGTTGATGTCGAGTGGGTTTTTGTTTGTGGAAACTGCCTTTAGGTTTTAGAGAAACTGGCAGTGCAAGAAAGACAGATAAGCGTGCTGGCCAGTGGCGGCCTCTCCTTCCTGCTGGGCTTAGCGTCTGAAAAGGCCATGGTTAACGGCCCAGTAAATCCCCGGCCGTCCGAGATTCACGCATAAAGCAGCATTGCTGTGATTTTTCTGGTACATCCTGGGGAGCTCAGGAAAGTGGGAAACATACCGACTTGAACACAACTTCAATCACTGCTTACAATGATGGTGGCATCACATCCCCCTGCACCTCTCACTCAAGTGGCCAGACTCTTTCCTGCTCAGCGTAGAGGGAGCTCTCTGGCCCACTTGCTAAAGGGCACCTCCCTGAAAAGCAATGACCACATTTACACAGCGTCCATGAAAACTCATTTTAAATTGTGCCTCAGACACGACAAAGTGACCATCACCTTCTCAGAGCCTCTAGTCTCTAAGCAGCCCCTACAGCACGAGCTGCGGGATAACTGGAAAGCAGGACAGGAATTCATAGCTCCTGGTTCCTCACTGACATTGGGGTTCACTGTGCCTCTCACAGCCCAGCCTCATCCCCTGACCTTCGAGCGTTCACAGCAGCGGGAACCTGTCCCAGATGCGCTTGCTATAGGCGCACGTTTGAAAATCACGGAAATAAATAGTGGTGAGTAGATGTCCCATGGATGTGTCTATAAATGTGGACATGCATGTCACACACAATGCAGCCCTTCTGTGACTTGCATGTCCAATATCCGTGTCTGTCTGGACATAGCAAAGAGCAAAAGAAAAAACCACAAAATAAAAACTTCTGAGCAGCCTCTTCAATCACCATCGCACACACAGAAGCCCCCAGTGCAGAGGGGTACCCCCCCAAGTACTGCATTTGCTTGTCTGCGCCCCATTCTTCACACTTTCACGTGAACCTAGGATGCGAGACCAGAGTTGAGCTTAAAGCCACAGATGCCATGAGGCTCAGCAAACAGCAGGGAAGACAGACACCGTGAGCCCAGGGTTCTGGGCTGGCTCCTAGACAGCCCCCTGCTGGCCCCTGGGTGGCCCCCTGCTGGCCCCTGGGTGGGCACCCAGCTGGCTCTTGGGCAGCCCCTTGCTGGCCCCTGGGTGGGCACCCAGCTGGGCCCTGGGCGGCCCCTTGTTGGTCCCTGGACAGGCGCCCTACAGACAGGAGCTGCCCCGTGTACACCAGGCAGCAGCTCTCAGCCCCCCTCATGCCCACCACGGAGAGTATCTTCACTGCCTGTGGGACGCATCCCTACAACAAACAGAGAGAAACCTGAAGACACCTGCAGGCGGCTGATTTACGCTGCCTGGGCTGGCACTCCTGGAGGAAGGTCTGTAACTCATCCCGATGTTGAGGAGACGTGAGAGAAAGAAGGGAAGAGCCCAGGCAGTCGTTTGCATAGAAGCAGAGACACCGTGAGAGATGGATGCCCCACCACTGCTGTTTCCTGCTTGACAGATGGCAGCTCACTGCGTTTCCCTCTCTCTTCTTTGCATGTGTCATTGCTCATAAGTAAACTCTAAGAAACAGTGTACGTATACATGCGTATAAATATATATGTGTTATCATGTGTGAACAATATACACACACATATGAAATATATATTATATGTGTAATATACACTAACATATAGAATATATGACAGGTGTCACAGTGAGAATGTTTGTGCTTTGTAAACAAGTAGATAAATAGACGAATATCTATCTATGTGTATAAAAGCATAATATGCAAATTGACTGGACAGTGGAACGACCCGTCACTATGCCATGCACTGACCAGCAGGGGGCAGAACTCAATGCAGAAGCTGTGCCCTGCATTGATCACCCGATGGGAAATGGGGAACCGGGGTTGGATGGTGGTGGACGTGGGCGGTGCCACGCCAAGGCGGGTGCAAGCGAGCGGGGTCCGATCATCCCACACACATAGGGCGACCAGCGCCAGCAGTGGGGGAGGGGGCCGGCTGCTGGCAGCCGGGAAAATCGGCCCTGATCACAGGCCAGGCAGCATTGCTAATCTGGTTCATGAATGAAAATATTTCAAACAAAACGTCCCCCTTAGGACACACATTCTCCTGGCTTCTCGCCGCTCTTGAATCTCACTGACGGGACTCAGCTCAGAAACAGTCCATTTGCTCTCTGAGCTCTGCGACGCCCGCATCAGCCAGGACTCATTTCATTTCTATAACGATGCACAAAGCTGAATTCTAGAAATTTCTTCCTGACGTCAATAAAGCCAACTCCTTGCAGCGTCTGGAGAGGCCTGGCCTCCAGCGTTCTCAGCAAGTCCTGCCTCTTCTCCAGCTACATCAAGTGCAGGCGGGTTTCCCTCTGCTGCTGACTCGCCCGCAGGACACAGGGAAAGTGAGGCTGATAACACTGCCCTGTTCTCCACTGACTATCCTGCAGGCCCCGCCGTGGTGGTGGTTGAAGGGGGGTGTGTAAGTCCGACAAAAGCTACTGGGCTGAGCGTCCTCCCCACCCCCCAGGAGCTGAGAGACCTGTTGGGGTCAGACTCTGCGCCCTGGTCTGACATGACTACGTGATGACCTTCTGCTCTCGGATTGTTTCTGAGTAGGAAGTAACCCTGAACCACTGAAGACCAGGCTGCCTGCAGGGCGTCTGTCCATGTTGGAGCCTGTGGGCTGCACTTCCCTCCTTCGAGTGGGAACAGCTTCGCAGGGTGAGCTCTTTCTTACAACACGGTGGAGTTCAGCTTTCCTGCTTTCAAACCCAGAGAGCCCTGGCTGGGCAGCTCAGTGGGTATGGTGTGTCCCAATCCACCAGGGCTGCGGGTTCAGTCCCCGGTCAAGGCAGAAATAAGTGGGACGACAAATCTCTTTCTCTCTCTCCCTAAAAGTCAGTTAATAAAAAGTCAAGCATAGATAAATACCCAGAGAATTGTTTCTTTATTTCCATGCACTCACCATCTTGTGTTGAAGACGCACAATTCCTAGGGGACAGCTTTCAGAGAAGGTGTTGGTTCTGATTCACCTCACACCCACACGATGCCTGACTGAGCATCACATGCTACAGGTGCTTAGTTCTGTGTGCAGTGAGCTCCGACATGACTCACAGCCGCTTAGAGATCAAGGCCCAAACCTGACCCTGTCCCTGTGGCCGTAGGCCAGCTCGCGGATACCCAGGGGCGTGAGCCTGTCACAGCTGACCCCACTAGGGAGTCTTGTCACAACACGCGAGCAGCTGCCTTTGCGGGCATGGTCTCCTGACAACCCACGAACTCACTCTCTGAGATCTCCCGTCTGTTCAAGGCAATGCAACATAAATATCTATGATTTCTAGATGTTTTGCAGGGGGGAAAAATTCAATTTTTTTAAATTCAAAAAGCAGGACATGGCATCACAAAGCACAATGTACGCAGAGTGAACAGAAAAGACCGTGAGCTGAGGAGGGGGCCAGGGACAGGAAGACACGCTGACATGCTCCTGCCCCGTCCGCAGGCCACAGAGACAGACGCACTCAGAGACAAACCCTTCACTCTCGTAGCTGTCAGACCCTCTGACCCCGACGTTCCCAGCCCCGCCGATGCCACCTTCCCAGCCCCAAGAACAGCCCTTCCGAGAAAAGCCCTTCGTGAACGCTTACTGACCGCCCTCGAGCGCCAGGTGAAATAAACAGACAAAGTGAGTGTAAAGCTAGCGCGATCATGTCCTTGACCGAACAGATGATTTTCAGTTATTGATCGTCCTTCACATGAACAGCTCTGACCAGGATAGCAACCAGAAACACGCTGACCGCTACCACCCGTGGTCTTCCAGGCTCGGAGAGACTCCGCGCACCAGCGTCGCTTCAAGCCGCAGGAGGCTCCGAGGGGTGTCCGTGCCGGGGAGGGGGTAGGATGGAGGGGGGCAGGAGGGTAGCCTGCCACCTGGTCAGCGAGGGCCAGGCTCCTGGTAGCTTGGATCTGCCCTCCCCCAGGGCCTGGCATCCTGAGTTCAGCCAGTGGATGTGAAGACGCCTACAGCTAGAAATCAGCTACATGACGACCACGCTGGGAAGGAATCCGAGACGCGTGGACGAAGGGGATGACCAGAGAGGAGAGAGAACAGTCAGGTGGAAGCCACACTGTCATGGACGCAGAAACGACCCTCTTCTCCTCACGATGCATCTTAACGTCTGTCATGGGAGAGTCTCAGGAGTCTTTGCCAAGTTCCTCGGAACGAAGCCCTCGTGCATTCACGTCTGAATCCAGCACAGAAGTATCTGCTCCATAGAGGTAAGGTTTCCCCCTGAAATCGTCCAACGGTGTTAACCCCTTGCCTGGCCTGCATGCTCAGTGGCTGAATGTCAACCTAGGAACCAGGGGATCAGGGGATCAGGGTTCAATTCCCGTCAGGGCACCTGCCCGGGTTGCAGGCTGGATCCCCAGTGGGGGCATGCAGGAGACAGCCGATCCATGATGCTCTCTCACCATGGATGTTTCTCTCTCTCTCTCTCTCCCTCTCCCTTCCTCTCTGAGATCAATTAAAATATATTTTAAAAAAAAAAAGATTAACCCTTTATCGGATGTAACGTTGGCGCATACGTTCTCCCACGCAGTGGGCGCCCTTTTTGTGTTGTTGGCGGCTTCTCTGTGCAGAAGCTTTTCCTTTTGATTTGGTCCCACTTGTTTATCCTCTGGTTTCCCTGTCCTGGGAGATGTATCGGTAAACATATTGCTGTGGCTTCTTCTAGGACATTTGTGGTCTCACGTCTTAAATGCCTTTTATCCATTTGAGTTTATTCCTGGGCACGGTGTCAGTGGGTGGTCTAGCCCCATTTTGTTTATTTTTTCTTGCGTGAACCTGTCCAATCGTCCTAGCACCATTTATGGAAGAGACAGTCTCTGCTCCGATGTATGCTTTTGCCTCCTTTGTCAAATAAAGCCCTTTCTTCAGTCTTTATATTTTTGAACAGTTGACTTAGTAACATTCATGATCCTCCTGAGACGAGCGGCAGCTCTGTGCCCCGTGCACACAGGTGCACGGACGTTAGAACCAGTGGAAGACGATTTCTGCGGACGCTGGCTTGACCCACACCTGGGCTCCGGCGCTGCCCAGCCCCCACCTCCCTGCTGAGCCCGATCCGCCCCTCTCCTGGGACCCCCACACTCCGAGGCAAATGCTCCCTGTTCTCCTCCGGGCTGGCTAGTCAGAGCGACTTCCCAAGGTTCCCCCTCGCTGGCTCCCCCATAAAGCTGTCCTTGACGTGACTGAGGAGCATCTGGTCGATGTCTCTGTAGCCGGCAGATGTCAGGGAGTGAGTGTCCCCAGAGGACTGGGCGAGCAGTCAGCACCGCCCTGGACGTGCTCCAGCACTCCTCTCCGATGCAGGAGCTCCGGGGGGGCCTGCAGATGGGCAGGCGCCTGGCTGCCTCTGCCCTGAGCCTCCTGTGTCCCTCCCCTGGTCCCAGGCTATTTCCCTCACCGACACAGTCCCCTGGCGGTCCAGGTGGGCGCAGCGCCTGAATGAAAGGACCCCTTCCACAGAGGCAGAGGGATGCGTGCGTGACCTCTTTCAACAGGCTGCACGAGACTCAAGGAGAGATGCGATCACGTCATTTTATACTGAATCAGGATTTTGAATTTAGAAGGAAAAATGCATGATTAAAATCCAATATTGACATTTTAAATTATGTCACATGTACCTCATGGCATTAAAATTTATTTTGGCTCTTTCATTCCTCAAAATGAGAATTCCTAGGATAAAATAAACTTAGACTTTAATGGGGCAATGGGGTTCTGATGTCCCTCCAATACTTTAATCATCCTGGGTGTGCTCTTGTTCAAACTGATGTCCACTATGCCAGGCGGCCTGTCCATCATCGACCTGCAAGGCAGCTTCCCTCTGAGACTCTGAAATCCCGTCCCAGATGCCCCCTCTCCCCCCGCCACACACACACACACACACACACAGCCCTCTTCCACACACACACACACACACCCCTCTCCCACACACACACACACAGCCCTCGTCCACACACACACACACACAGAGAGCCCACATACACACACAGCCCTCTACACACACACACACACACAGAGCCCACATACACACACACAGCCCTCTACAACACACACACACACACACACACATACACACATACATACATACAGCCCTCTACGACACACTACATAGGCTGGCATAACACTGACACAAGGATAGGTGCCAAGGACTCCGTGCCACATTTTGTGGGCAGAGTATTTCCACTCACACATATGACTTGATCCACACATGTTGATTTGCCAAGATTAAACAGACTCAATTGACTCAGTAGTTCAGCATCAACCTATGAACCAGAAGGTCACAGTTTGACTCCCAATCAAGGGCACATGCCCAGGTTGTGGGCTCAATCCCCAGCAGGGGGCGTGCAGGAGGCAAGCTAATCAATGCATCTCATCATTGATGTTTCTCGCTCTCTCCCTCTCCCTTCCTCTCTGACATCAATAAAAACATATTTTAAAGAAACAGAAATGAGAATTCTTGAGTGTCACAAGAACCCGGCAATTCTCTAACTGTAGTAGAAGGAGGAGCATTGCTCTGGGATCACGAAACACTAGTGAGTGTGAGCCCCACCCAGAGGCCCAGAATCCCTGGCAACACCTCCTGCCTCAAAACAAAGGCTGCCATTGGGATGGGAAGAGCTTCACTTCCTCACTGAACAGCCGAGACCGGTTTTCTCCAAGGTCCTTGTTCTCGCACACAAAAGCCTGCCAGCCCTGCAGGTCATGTGTCCACATGGACCATCAAACCATTACCTACTTAGTGTGCGCGTGAAACAGTATCTTTGTTTCGGAACCGTCATGTGTCTGACATCGATTTCAAGATCTGGGAGCTGTTTAGGAGATGGCCCTTCACAGGGTTTCCCTGACTGTGTGGACCAGAGTGAAGCTTGATCCACCTCCCTGGATATGGTCCAGCACTCCTCTTGGCTGTGGGCATCCTGTGGTCCTGGTGGTGCTGGTGCCAAGTAAAGGCCAGAGCCAGGCTTGGTCACCAGCAGGCAGACCTTCACCCCCCCATCGGTTCAACAATGACCTTGAGCACACTGTGCTAAGCAAAACAAGTCCAACACCGCACCTCACCCCTTGGATGTGGAATCTTAAAAGAAAAGTCAAACTCACAAGCACAGAGGGTCAGAACATGGCTGCCAGGGCAAGGGAACCCAGGAGAGGCCAGGGGAAAGGATAGACTTTCAGCTGCATGAAGAAACGTTGACTAAGGTCCGCGTGTCTGTCCACTGTGAGCCACAGCGACTGCAGCTTGTAACACTGTAAACTACACGATTGACATAGGCTAGAGGGTAAGTCTCACACAAAAGTATAATCCAGGCTTCTCGTGAAGGACGCCAACGTTTACACCGGAGACTCATCAGCTGAAGCTAATTGTGCACCTACAAGCGTTCACAGGTGGATGACACATCCCTTTCCTGGATCAGACACATTCACCCTCTTCATCCCACCTTCACGTGGTTGTTTTTATTGCCTCCTGTGGCATCATTAGTGTCCCTTCTCGCTCCTCTAGTTCCTGTAAACTAGATGCTGTGTCTAGAATGGGTCCACGTTTAGCATTTTTGGGTTAAACCATATCGTTGGCGATTCACATTGATATTTGGTTTCTTTTCATGGAAGATGTCACCCACATTTCACAGGAAATGTTGGCCCTCAGCTGACCTGTCATTCAGAGGCCAGAGAAGTTCAACAGAAGTCAGACGTTGGTGGAACTCTTCTTGTTCTTCAAGAGCTCGGCACATGAGTCCTGAAAGGGTCAGGGAGATTCGCTAAAAATTGTTGCATCTAATTCCTTGGCTACTGTTCAGCCAAATGCCTGAAGAAAACTCTGGAGCTGATCTGTATGTGTCTAGGCTTCCCTCTCTGCATAGTTTTGTGTGGTCCTCAAGGTCCTCAATTTTCTACAGAATGTTAAAAGTGGGGGGCGGGTTATTGCAATCTCCCAGACTGGGTGCGCTGTTCTTCTCACCAGGAGGTGCCTCCCGTACGCTCTCCTGCATGGTGTGTAAGCTTTGACCCTGTTTCGTCATGAACTTACCCATAAAGTCAGTCCAACGAGATGAGGGCTGTGTTGACCCATCACTCCAGGTACAGCTGCTCGTTCTGAGCTGGACTGAGGGACGGGGTGGGCAGCCGCCACCTGCCACTCAGATTTCCGTCTTTGGGGTTCCGGCCACTCACAGCACCTGCCCCTCCTTTTAAACATCCTCGGGAAGAACACCCTTGAGAGAATTTCACGAAGTTACTTTCCTCCTGGAAGCGTGGAGACACTGAGCGAATGGGCATTTGCCTCCCCGAGTGCCCTTCCAGATTTTCACCCACGTCTCACGTGCCCACAGCGACCTGGGGGCGGGAAGGGGGTGGACGTTGAATTTCAAGACCATCCCCATCTTCTGTGGGAAACAATAATAAAGAGACGCCGCCATCTCAGAACCTCGTTTTAGCTGCCGGCACTCCTGGAATTCCCACCTCTGCAGAAGGACGCTGCCCTGAACACAGCCCAACCCCCTCCGGTCTGCATTTCCCAGTCTCCCAGCCAATGTCCACTCACCTTTCCAGGCCCAGCTCCAGGTGGGGAGCCTTCTCCCCGATCCCCCCACCCAGCATCCTGGTCGCTGTAGCCACTCCTGTCTCTGTACCCACATTGGGACGCGCACAGACCTTGATTCAACATGATTAAACCCCATCAGGCTCGGAGACACTTAAGAAAAAGAACACCTTTTCATGTAAATGCAGAGTGTCATTGGAGCTTATGACGTACATGCAATAAGTATTTGTTGCAGGAATCAATGGAGTGATAAGTCAGGAAATTCAGATGCTGTACCCACTCACCCAGTCCCCAAAGACCTTCCTCAGTGGCTTCTAATCAGTGGAGAGGGTTTGCTGAGCTCTGTAAACATCTGCCAGTGCCTACAGGGATACTTAATTCGAAAGCAATAGAAGCAAACTCGGGCTAATACGGAAATGTGCTGGCAGGGTCTGTGTAATGAGAAGGGCCAAGGCACAGCGGAAAGCATCCCGGGTTCAGCAAACGCTGAGGTCGGAAGGGCCTGTGGCTGCGGAGTGGCTTCCTCGGCTGCCGTCTGGATGAACAGGCCGCTGCTTGTCAGACCCTGTCGTCCCACCCAGAATCAAAACCCCAGGGCAGCCAGCGATCTGCCTGGTGTCCGAGGCTGGCCTTCCACAGAGAGAGAGTCCACTCTCTTCACCGAGTCTCCTGCATTTCCATGTGAGGGAAGGGCTTGTATTCAAAGAAAAGTGAGGCCGTGATTCATAGAGAGGAGTAGATCTTGGGTAATAAACCCATCGATGCCCTCCCCTTGTCATCCGGGCACTGGCCCAGCCGCTTCCACGTGTCTCCTCCTTCGACTCTCCTTCCTCCGATGGAGTTTTATTGTTTGTTCTTTTGTTCAACAGATATTGATGAGGCACCTCCTGAGCCGGGAGCCATTCAAGGGCAAATATTTGGTTTTATTGGTTTCCAAACTTAGTCAACACCAACACCCAAGCGGAACAAGTTATGAAAACTAAAATAAACTAGTCCTAAGCCAGGTCAAGCCATGGTCACCCGAGTGAGAGAAGGATGGCAAGGGTTAAGAATGATAGACAGAAGTCAAAGTCAGAGTTAAAAAGAAAGATTCCCTATGAGTAGGCGCGGCTTACCAGGGAGATGTCACGGGAGTCTGTGTTGCCCCAAACACAGGGATGGTTGACTGTTGCTCTTATGGGAAAAGGCATGCAGGGTGATTATTAGAATAACTTTATTAACTCATAGGATTTCTCAGCAGCACGGGAAACCTGCCTTTGCCCACCCCATGTATGTGCCACACGACTATATAATGCTAACATAGGGAGATATTGTGGAAGTATATCATGGAAAGTCTGATTTTTTTAAAATGAGAAGCTGATGGGCAGAAAGGGCCACATCACGCACCCCATGGTGCTTCTGCATTTAGAGAAACAACATATGGAAAGCCGGTCCAAACGCATTTCCATCGGTGATGGATTGACCGGACGGGGTGCTTGGACGCCCGCCACATTCAAGAGAGCAAGTGGAAATGCGTGTGAGGGCTTGGTGGGCCCCACAAATGAAACCAGAAATCAATAGCCTCCCCTTCGCACCAGAAGTTATAATCAGGAAATCATAATGAAAAATATCCATTCACACAAGAATTGCTGAAAACATGCCAACGAAACAAACAGGAAATGGAAAAAAGTGGTGGAGCCGTGGAGAGAGCCAGGAGGTGGTTCACCGATGCAAATGGCAAAGCCCCGATGGACAGAACTCAACACGATAAACCACCCATCCTCCGACCGTGAGCATAATGCCACTCCTCGCCTGGAACTGCGTGACAGCCGGTTAGACAGACAGACCTGGGAGCAGGCAGGACCCGGAGACACGGGTGTGCATCCAGAGACAACGTTAGCAACAAAGACGCCATTCAGGTTGCTGTGGAATGTGCCCATAAAGCTGCTACGATAACCAGATAAACGCCTGGGGGAGTCATAGCCCCACGGACACCCAGCACCACCAGCGGGACAGACATACGGCGTGAGAAGGGAGACAGGGTCTTAGCAAAGAGCACAGTGCGGGACACCCTCTGGGAGAAGTCATTCCTGTAAGACACAGTTTAGATGCCATGGAAGTGGAGACTGACCACAAAAGTGAACGATGTCTGCTCGGCGAAAACCAGCTCTAGTGAAAAGACAGGAGACTAATCAGGGAACGTGTCTGAGGTCTTGTCAGTAGGGAGGGGAACCCTCTGAGTGAGCAGGTCTGTGGCCGCGGGTCCCCATGTGCTGAGGAAGGAGCTGCACTTGCTGCTGGCTGGCTGGGCGTGAGCGAGGAAGCGGTCGGGAGGGACCACGCCAGGGTTTTACCTGAGAAACTAGGGGGGAGGGGGCGTATTTCAAGGACACCTTTGAAGATGCCAGACCCACACCCACACCAGCTCTGGAGAATGCTCTCAGCGTTCAGATCAAGCGTGATCCCCAAGCTCCAGAAAAGTAATTAGAAAGTCAATGCCAGCCAAACACAGCCTGGAGGTGGTTGGATTCAAGGACGCAGAAAGGATATTTTTAAAACATCCAGGTGTTCATCAAAAGTTACCCACAAAGGGAGAAAGTCCCTCCTGCTTTCAGCCCTGCACATAAGGAGACACCCAGGCGGATCTGAGCTTCCACAGGGGACGACTTGACCCAACAATCTGCTGCGCAGGCAAGTGATCTTTCCTAGATGAAACGCTCGGCATACTCAGCGGCCCCAGGGGAGACACCACCCCAGCAAAGGGGCAAAAATCACTTGCCCGTGTCCATGTACGTTTGGAACGGGAAATGCTGGACTGACCCGCGCAGAGCTGTCACTTGCTTGTGAAGGCAAAGGAAACACGTCTGAGCCCCAGGATCTTGCCTGGGCAGTGCCTTCTGTGAGGATGGGGGCGGGGGCGGGACCCGAGGTAGAAGGGGGTGCAATGGGAGAGGAAAGCCGCCCCAGACCCCGTGGCAGGAACAGTAAGACCAACTCCATATGGGAGAAGCGGGGTATCACCAGCGAGGGGGCTCCCTTCCCGACAGAGACCAATCCAATCGGATAAAACGGAGCAGGGAGAGCTCTGCTCATTAGCATAATGAACGTGTGTAGCTGCACGTGTGACATACACTGCCTCTCCGAGACAGCGTACACGCAACACGTAAGACATCCAGAAATACATGTATGGAGATCGCATGTGGCCGTGATAGCTCAGTAAATCGTGTGAAATGAAACGTGCTGATAAAACTGACTTCACCTGCATTTTCCTTTATGTGTGTGATTGATTTGAGAAAGAGAAACATCGCTTGTTCCATTTACTCCTGCTCTCAGTGGTTGCTTCACGTATGTTGCCCGACTGGACATGGAACTGGCAACCTAGGTCTACGGGATGGTTCCCAACCAGCTGAACTCCCCAGCCCGGCTCCCTTACTTTTTAAAATGTGACGGCTAGAAACCTTAGGGACACGTGACTCATAGGCATGACTCACTTCTCCGGGACAGTGCTGGTCTCAGCAGTGCCTGACGGAGCCCCGAGAGCAGCTCATCTTTCTGGATGTGCTGTGGCTCCCGTCTGAGCTTGCGCAGATCACCTGGTGGGTGTGGGCTGCTGGGCATCCAGGGGGCCTGCAAGGGCCAGACGCCTGCTGAGGGTAAGTGCCAGGCGACGCGGATGCAGGAGGCCAGGGAGCAGCCGGTCAATGTGCTGCCTGTCTCCTATGGGCGAGAGTGGGTTTGGGGGTAGCTATGCTGGGCTGTATGTGCTCCTGGTGAGCCAGCATGAAATTTACCGTCAAGACCAATTGTAAAACCTTCCGGGAGGGACCATTCCCGATGCACACTGGGCCCGCACAGACCTGGGGCTGAGCCCTGAGCGGCTCCCTGTGGCCCAAGGGCTGTTCTCAGGTGAGCAGTGGAGCTGGACGAGGCAGAGGGCCTCTTATGGAAACTGGGTCTTAACTACACACAGCGTCTCTCTGTCCCAGGTTCCTGTCTTATCCATCCAGGACACCCTTTCAGGGCTGCTTTCTGTTTGTGGTGACGCTGGCTTTTAACTTCCCCTGTTTCTCACCTGTGCTTTGTCCTCTTCCAGGAGCAAAAGGAAGGAGGACGAGGTGGCATCACTGGGAGGCCTGGCGCCTGCCGGCTCCCACCTGCCCGCCCCTCAGCGGTGTGGGTGCCTGGAGGTGAACCACTGGGCTTTGCTCATCCGCTCCTGGGAGTGAGTGGCTGGGCTGCCTCCTGGGGAGCTAACTCCCCCACAGCTTGGCTCCAGCAGACCGGCTCCCTGTGTCCACACGGACTCAAGACAGCCAGTTGGAGGCTCCAGTGCCGAGTCCTGGTTGGCTCCCTCTTCCTCAGCCTCCTCCCTCCAGTCTCAAATGCAAGACAAGCCCAGCCCAACCTCTGAGTAACTGAGCCACTGCCAGCAATGCTCAAGGCTCAGTCCTGATGAGCAGGGAGTGGACCCAACCTGCATGGTAGCTGCTAGGGCTTCACTCAGCTAGAGAATCAGCTTGCAGATGGTCACCATCCCAAGGCCCAGCAGCTGCTGAAAGTTAATTCACACCCTCTCCTGTCTAACTGCCTTTCTGACCATTTGCCTGATCCTCACAAACACTCCACAAGAGAAGTACTATGATTACTGTCCCTCTTTAACAATGAGTGAGAACCCCAAGGCACAGAGGGGCACACGCCCCTGATGGCACAGTTACTCTCGGACCTCCCGGGCCTCCCAGAGCCACCATTTCTGTCACTCTAATCCGGTATTTCATGGGACTGAACTCTGTCGAATGGTTTCCAGTCCACGTTCCAAGTACACCGGACCAGCAGTGCATGCAGAGTTCCCAGATGCCCCCGACGTGGCTCTCGAATCGCGGCAGCACCGGCTGGGAGTGTCCCCCCCCCCCCCCGATTCTCACAGAGACACCAACCTGCCCTCCTTCCCCACAGGCCACTCGGCCACACTCTCTTCCTTCTGGATTGCCCCTCGCAAAGGATGCTGCCTAAACGACCAACGCTCATCCACATAATTTTTTAGTAACAAGCCCTAGATTTTTTGTGATTCAATTATAGACGAATGATGATAGATGATCTTTTCAAAAATGGAGGAAGACAATCTTAAAGTAGAACAGAGAAGACCCATTTCACAGAGAATAAAAGGGGACTGGACATGGGAGATGTGGTCCATATACACAATGGGATCCTCTCAGCCATGAGCAAGGGTGACATGGCGCCATCTGCAACAACACGATGGACCTTACGAACAGCATGCAAGGTTCTGTTCCTCAGAGAAAGCGAAGACCCATCTGATGTCAGTCATGAAACTCATGAACACAAACAGCAGGTGGGGTTGCCGAGGGAAGGGGGTGGTAGCAGAAGGGGATCATAATCTAAAGTGACGGGAGAAGACATGGCTTGGGGGAGGGGGTGGAGAGGGCACATGTGCAATATACAGATCTTGTCACACAGAAACCACACCTGAAACCTATGTTCATGTTGACCAGTGTCACCCCAATCAACTTACCTTTTTTTAAAAGACCATTAAAAAAAGAAAGAAAAATCAGTGTATTCTGATGGAAGTAAATAAGCGACTAGGGAGGAAATGGAAATAATTCAAGCTCCTGGGACATGTTAAGGTGTTAGAAGCATTTGGTTGAGCTCAAGGGCGATTTGAGCAAAGGGTCTATTTTTCAAATGAAGTCCTGCCCAGCTCGGACTGGTGACCTCGGGCTGGGAAAATGCTGACCTCGGGCAAGGTCCTCCCCATGCCTCCCACAAGGCCACAGTGGGCCTTGGGGGACCTGGGCTGGCTTTGCAGGGGCCAAACCTGTCATTCTTACCTTGGGAGCCAGGCCGAGAGGGGGGCTGGCCCACCCGCCTGCTGAGGCGTCTGCTCCAGTGACCTCTCAGGGCACAGAGTCCCAGGGATGGGCCGACCATCACGGCCTCAGGGCGCTCAGGCCTCAGGGCGCTCAGGACGCTGGGACGGACTGGCGGATCCTGAAGAAAATCTCAGCCAAGGTCACTGTAAGGTCTGGGGGCTGGGCAGACAAGGGACCACCCACTGAGCCAAACAAACAGCCCAAGGCCAAACTGCTGCCCTGATAAAACCAGCGCAGAAAAAACACCCTCCTTAAGGGCCTTCTGGAATTTCTCAGGAGGGCCAGGATGCAGTTGTACAAACTCCCACTTGAACTTAAATCAACCCTCTGCCCCTCCTCCCCCGCCCCCAATCTACCACAGACAAACCTGACTGGCCCAACAGCAGCATAAAAAACCTTTACCAGGTTTGTGTGTCGGTGACTTCCCCGGACCGGAGAACCTCACCCGAGGGCAATTAATAAACGCGATCTTTCGCTTGTACCCTGCTTGCCTTGGTCAACTTATTAGTTTGGGGTCGGATTAAACCTTACAGTCACGTCATCAGAGACACAGCGCCGGGGACGAGGAGCCACGAGGCCACGTCATGAGCCGGGAGACACACTCAGAGCCGCAGCCTCCTCTCACCGGGTTAAGGGTCTCCAGCCGCGCCCCAAAGGCAGAGCAGAGCAGCCCCGTGAGCTCAGAGGCACCCAGAGCCCGGCCGCCTGGGCTCAGGCCCCTGAGAAGACGGGCCCCGGGGAGGAGCCCGCAGCCCACGAGAGGCCCGGAGGGGAACTGGAAGCACCTGTGGCCACGTACCCAGCGCACCTGCAAGCGCTCCCGGGTTCCAGCAATGAGCTGCCGTGAGACCCACGTGCTGAGGCGGCCCCAGCCCTGAGCAAAGGACTGCAGCTGCCGGTGCAGTTCCTCCAATGCTCAGCAAGCTCCTCTCCCCCCCGGCTGCTCCTGTCCTGGTCTCCTGGGGGCCCTGCAGGCTTCACCGTTGAGGAGGGACTCACCCACCCACAGCTCTGTGCTATGACAGATCCTAAAGGTCTCCGTGCTGGGGACTGAGGGCAGGGGGGTTGGGGGGGGGGCTCTCCAGCAGCCGGGACAGAAATGCCAGCCAATTAAGGTTCCAGCTACGCCTGCCAGTGTGGCTCAGTGGTTGAACATCCTCCCCTACAGCAAGAGGTTCGACCCCTGGTCAGGGCGTATGCCAGGTTGCAGGCTCCATCCCCAGGTGGGGGCAAGCAGGAGGCAGCCAAACGATGGACCGATGTTGCTCTCTCATCGATGTTTCTCTCTCTCCCTCCCTCTTTCTTCCTCTCTTCAAAATCAATGAAAATATATTTTTAAAAAGACTCCAGCTGCAAAGAGACAAAGGCAGACAGGATGGTGACTGCTTCTCAGAGGACAGGCAGGAATTGGACCCGCCTCTGCCTTGGGGTTCGGTGACCACCCCCTTAGTGTCTCCCGCTCCGGGGGGTCTGACCAGATCCTCGCCTGCTCTCTGCCAGCACAGCCTGGCCCAGGGCTCTGCTCCCTGCTTCTCCGTGGGTCCCCTCGGTAGCGGTGAGAGAGCTTGGGGGAGGAAGCCGTTCTCGGGAGAAGCATGGAGTTCGGGAGCAGAGGAGACCACAGGGGGAAAATCGCACCTGAGGGACCAGGTGGAGAGTGTGCAGCCCGGGTGGGCGTGGTTCAGTGAGCCAGAGCCAAACATCAGGAGGGTGGGCACCTCCACTCCGCTTCGGTGTGGCTGTGGGTGGCCAGCAGGGCGGCGTGGATGTCCAGGGGCACTGTCCACTGGTGTTGGGGGGCTCAGGGCAGAAAGCCCCATCGGATAGCACAGCCTGGGGGCTTCAGACCAGCGCACATCCCCCGACCCCCACCCATGGGAGAGCAGAGAGTGTGCGTCCTCCGAGCTGTTGGTGGCAGTGCTGCCAGCTCAGTCATTGGCAGCATCCACCAAATCGCCGAGGACACAAACCAAGACTTGGCTCTGATTCCTCCTTCACGCCCATTTATTTTTTATTTTTATTTTTTTATTGATTTTTTTACAGAGAGGAAGGGAGAGGGATAGAGAGTTAGGAACATCGATGAGAGAGAAACATCGATCAGCTGCCTCCTGCACACCTCCTACTGGGGATGTGCCCCCAACCAAGGTACATGCCCTTGACCGGAATCGAAACCAGGACCTTTCAGTCCACAGGCTGATGCTCTATCCACTGAGCCAAACCGTTATGGCTTGATGCCCACTTAAATGGTGAATTCCCTTTATTGCCAGGGCTCTGCCCACTGTGGTATACAGGGTTCCCTGGCTCCACACCTTCCCAGCGCAGCCTCTGACTTTGGGTGGAAGCTGTTCTGAAAGGTGTGAGCTGATGCCTCCTTGCGGATTTCATCGTTATTTCTTTGAAGATTGGTGATGTTGAGCCTCAATGGGTTTAAATTTTTGCTCAAAGACATATCCAACCAAGGGAACATCATGTTTTGTTTTTGCAGATTTAAATGAGTTAAGCTCCGCTGACACAGAACTCCCTCTCCCACTCGGACGGCAGCGTGTGCCATTAGGTAACTGCTCTTTTAAAAGAAGCAAGAATTTTTGAGAGACAGAAAGGCTGTCTTGAAAATATAAATAATTCACGGGAAATGGAAGAGAATTTCGTAACCTGAGCCTGGGCTCAGAAGCCATGACCACAATAAATCCAATCTACAGGAACTGTCATCTACTCATCCACTATCAGAGCTGAGGTTGAGTGGCTGTAGGGTGGCAACTTTGAATGCTGATGGCTTTTTCCCAAATTACTTCATGATTATTATTAAATTTAAACTTATTGAGTAAGTATTACATTAATCAATATTTCTCTCTAATATACAGCACAGAACTAAAGGAGAATAATACAGAGAGACTCGATTCTCACACTCAATCCACACGTATGAAGAGGGAGCTATAAACATGTCTATAAAGTGAAATGGAAAATGACAAGTGTGATTTGAATGTTTCCAGTTCTGTCCAAATTAACATGCGATTAAGGTGACTCAGCAAACTTTATCAGCACATTTTTTTAATCCCTAACCTCGTTCTTCTCCTTAGAAACCCCCTCACGCCTTCTGTGATGACTATGGCGAAGCTGGCGAGGCCGAAGCAAGATGTAACCCTGGGCCCTGGTGAGAGACTGATGGTGCAGCCTCCATGCAGAATGGCACAGAGGCGCCTCAAGAAACGGAAGCCCTGACCAGGGTGGCTCAGTGGATGGAGCGTCGGCCTGCGGACTGAAAGGTCCCTGGTTCAATCCCGGTCAAGGGCATGTACCTTGGTTGAGGGCACATCCCCAGTGGGGTGTGTGCAGGAGGCAGCTGATCGATGTTTCTCTCTCATCGATGTTTCTTTTTTTTTCGATGTTTCTAACTCTCTATCCCTCTCCCTTCCTCTCTGTACAAAATCAATAAAATATATTTTTTTAAAAAAAGAAAGAAACTGAAGCTAGACCATGTGAACCAGCCATTGCAATGGTGGATACTTAACCCAAACATGTGAAATCAGTGTCAAAGAGATATCTCGTGGAAAATGAGCCACAATGGCACTTAGAGATCATTTGAAATAATACAACAGTTAAAGTATGCAGAAGGTACATCCAGCAATTCCATAAAACTTATAGGCTCCTGATCCCATTTAGCAACACGTCTGATCTACTGGGAAGGTTCTTACGTGATCGAATGTGAGAAACGCCACAAACGCCTCCCCCTTAGATTCTGCTGGTCCACCCACCGCCCTTCCTTCCCGGCTGTGAGGAGAGGACCGCGGCCACTGGGGCCTGTCCTGGCCATTCACACATGTGCATGTGTGGCAGGTGTGTAGGCACATGTCACCACCCTAAGCAGACACAGTCCTGTGCATAACTGTTTGTACATCTTCACATTTTCCCAGCAGGTCCTCCCTCCTGGTTCCTGCTCGTCACTGTGGTGTGGTTTTCAGTTTTGTGAATATGCCACAGATGAGCTGCCCACTCTCTGGTGGTATGTGTTTTATGTCTCTGTTTTTGTGCACTTTGTTGTCTTTTGTTTGTATCTATAATTGTCCTTGATGTTATAAACATACTAGGGGCCCTGTGCACAAAAATTGTGCACTAGGGGGTGTCCCTCAGCCCGGCCAGTGCCCTCTCACAGTCTGGGACCCCTTGGAGGATATCCACCTGCTGACGTGCCTGGCCAGCCTAGGTGAGGGGCTGATGGCTGTTTGCAGGCTGGCCAAGCCTCCCAGTGGGGACCCTCACCCCATGGGGGTGTGGCCAACCGGTATGAGGAGCTGAGAGTCGTTTTCAGGCTGGCCACAGCCCCTTTAAGGTTTGGGTCCTTACTGGGGTGCCTTTCCAGCCTGGGTGAGGGGCTGAGGGCTGTTTGCAGCCTGGCCACAGCTCCCATTGACCCAAGGTCCAAGCGAGGCTGGCTGGAAGCAGGTTTCTGGGGTTTATTTATCTTCTATAATTAAAACTTTGTTGCCTTGAGTGGAGGCCACAGCTGGCCTAGTCAGGCAGTTTCCTCCATCACTGGCCTCCTGTTTGCTCTAGCTCCCTGGCTGCCAGCTGCCATCTTGGCTGGCTTAATTTGCATATTGTCATTCTGATTGGCTGATGGGCACGGCTTGGCTGGTGGGTGTGGCTTAGGTGTAACAGAGTGAGGGTTAATTTGCATATTACTCTTTTATTAGATTAGCTAGCTATGCCCAACCCAGGACCTGTCCTGTTAGGAACACAAGAGAGACAGCATTTGGTGACCACAGAGAAGAAGTGCCAAGCCCTGAAGCAGGTGCTCACCCAGGTTACTGCCTGTTGGCGGTTACATTGTTATAGTTTAGCTACTACCATTCCTCACATGCTCCCCACAGGCCCCAATCGGTACCAGCTCGCAGAGAGTCGGGGAAGAGGCATTTACATGTCTACGCACAATGCCTTGTCACATGTGGAGGACAGACAAGCCTTCCAGAACGTGTTTCCACAAACCCCTCCCCATGCAGAGCTCAGTCCCACAGCCAGGGAGCCCGGACGGACTCAAACGGACAGGAAAATGCAAGAGTCTGGAAGAGCCAGGAAACCTTGAGTGAAGTATGAGACCAGAAACACATTCTCGTGTCGATGATTTACTAGACAATGAGCTCACAGTGTGGGGCTGGCACCGTGGAAAGTGAATACACAAATGGAACAAAAGGTGTGGAAATAAACACAAGATTCATCTTCGTGTGGTTTATACCAGGGCACAGGCCTCTCGCGGGAGAGAATGGCACGGGGAAGCCCACCTGAGAAATTGAAGAGTCTTTAGAGGAGGGAAGCAGACCTTGACCTCCATCCCACACACAAGCAACAATAATTAATTGGAGGCGAATCATTAATCTGAACATGAGGCTAAATGTTCAGACTCCTACACAAAAGCTTTGGAGAACACCTTCGTGAACTTGGGGAGCTTACATCTTCTTAGAGAACAAAAATCTGTTAATCATAACAAAAAAACAGTCAATTAGAGTTCATTAAAAGTAAGATTTTCGGGTCACCACAAGATATCATTTTGATAAATAACAGACCTAATTGGTGGAGAAAACACCCACAATTCTTACATTGGAGGGAGAACACAGCAGAATAGATAAATGCCACTTCCCAGTAAATATAAAACAGATAATCCAATCCTCAAAAGTGCTGAAAGGCTTGAACGTGTGCTACATAAAAATACATATGCAGTCTGAGCCGTGTGGCTCAGTGGTTGAGCATGGACCCATGAAGCAGGAGGTCATGGTCCGATTCCTGACCAAGGGCACATGCGTGTGTTGCAGATCAACCCCCAGTGGGGGACATGCAGGAGGCAGCCGATCAATGAACCCCTCATCATTAATGCCTCTCTCTCTCTCTCTCTCTCTCTCTCTCTCTCTCTCTCTCTCTCTTCCTTTCTGAAATCAATAAAATTTTTTTTTAAAAAAGAAAAGTGATTAATGTGAGAGCCTAGATGAGAAACCAGAGGACACACTCAGGAGCCCTTTGGGGCGATGGAAGTGTTCCCTGTCCTGATCCTGGTGCTGTGTGTGTGCGTGTGTGTGTGAATTTATACACCAACTATTTGTATATATTTTTATTATATCCCAGTGTTAAAATGAGAGACAAAGTACTTCTTCCACTGATGTATTTCTAAAGGCTTCCTTTCTCTCTGCCCCTCCCACGCTCTGGACTCCAGCCTGGACACATCTGAAGTCTGCATTCTCTGTCTTAACCGCCCCTATAAACCACTGGGGCGTCCCTTTCACTACCACTGTTTCTCTTAGGGGAGGGTTTGGCTTGTTACCATGTCCTACTCGATGTTCCCCGCATCCGTAGAGTCTGCAGGTCAGGTCACATTTACTTACGCTCTATTTTCAAGTTTTTAATGTTTTATTGGATGTATTGGGTGACATTGGTTCATAACAGTATGTAGGTTCCAGGGGTACAGTTCTATAGCACATCACCTGCACACTGTATTGTGTGCTCACCACCCCACATCAGGTCTGCCCCCATCACCACGTACCCCCTCCAGTGGGTTGGCACTAAGTGCGTTCACATCGCTATGCACTGTCACCACCCTCCACTGTGGTCATTTCTAACCCTTTGCATCAGACATGAGTCTTCCCTCAAACAGCTTCTCTACATCCTCCTAAGCTCCAGCTCAATGTTCCCGGTCGCAACCCACGTCAGAAAACAAAGCTCCATCCCACCGGTCACAGAGTTGGGATGAGAAGAGCTCAGTGCACAGTGGGCGCCAGACAGAGGCAAACACATCCAAAACCATGGGCCGCGGGAGGGGGATGCAGATGGGCCGGTGGAAAGAGACTGAAGGAAACCCAGTGACCTATACTACAGAAACACCCGAATCCCACAGCCACCCCACAGAGAGTGGAAGAGAGAGGGAAAGACAGAGAGAAGCATGGAGAATGGGGACTCTTCCAGGACACGCGTGGAGTATTTCACTGACATCTCAGGCACACCCTTTACGTCGCCTCAAGATACAAGAGCGTGATGATGATTATCTGAATTCTGGTCTTTCAAGATTTTAGGAGTCTACACAGGAAGTAAAATAACCTGCAGTGAGATGTCTTGGTCTCATTTAGAAAAAAAGACAACACAACCCTTCTTCCCAAGTCCTTAGAAATGGTGGCTCAATGCCAACACCTCTCACTGAGCCAAACGCTACTAAAATCTATAACCCATTAGCGTGGGCCATATTAATACATAAAAATCAATTCTGATGCCCTGGTTTTCCTCCAACCTGGGACTGGAAATATACAAGAAAATACAACCTGCTCCCCAGTGTCCTTCAGATTTTTCCTGATTTGCTCTGGAAATGTCAGCCCAGCTGGGTTAGAAACACTAGGCAGCAACTGAGGGTCTCTGGGGGAGGGGAGGTCACTGTCCGGCTCCCTATGCAGAGGCTGCACCAGCTCTCAGGTGGCCATGCCAGGTCTGCATTGAACCTCCAGGGTGAGGGCATCACTGTGGGCAGGCACCTCTTTCCTCAGGTTCAGTGACAAGCTGGGCCCGCCATCCAGTGCTGTGTGCCAGCTCATACTCTGGGGGATGCAGGGTAAGGGCACTTTCCCCTCCTCTTCACTAGGAATATTCCAATAGTTGGTATATTCTTATAGTTGATATATTCTTATAGCTGGTATATTCCTATAGTTGGTATATTCCTATAGTTGGCATATTCCTATAGTTGGCATGGTCTTATAGTTGCTATATTCCTATAGTTTATATATTCTTATAGTCATATCTAATCTAATAAAAGAGTAATATGGAAATTAACCATCACTCCAAGACACCTAAGCCACGCTCACCAGCCAAGCCATGCCCACCAGCCAATCAGAGCAACTATATGCAAATTAACCCAGCCAATATGGTGGTTAATTTGTATACACAGGCGGGGAGCGAAGACTGAAGACAGCCTAGAAGGAAGCCAAGTGCTGCAGAAGGGAGCCAAGTGGCAGAGAAGGGAGGGATCAAGGCAGTGGAGACGGGAGGAAGCGAGGCAGCAGAGATGGGAGCAAGGCAGCAGAGACTGTGGAGATGGGAGGAAGAAAAGCAACAGAGATGGGAGCAAGGCAGCAGAGATGGGAGGGAGCAAGGCAGCAGACTTCGCTCCCTTCTCTGCTTCGCTCCAGCTCAGGAAGCCCTATTCATGCAGGAATCTTCCTGCAATGGGCTTCTAGTATTCTTATAATTGACATATTCTTTTGTTTGTTGTTAATCCTCACCTGAGGATAATTTTCTATTGATCTTTTTTAGAGAGAGTGGAAGAGAGGGGGAGAGACAGAGAAACATTGATGTGAGAGAAGCACTTAGATTGGTTGCCTCCTGCACGTGCCCTGACCAGGGCCCAGGCTGGGGAGGAGCCTGCAACGGAGGTGCCCTTGACTGGAATTGGACCCAGGACCTTTGGTCCGCAGGCCAACGCTCTATCTACTGATAGGAAACCTGTTAGGGCAACATATTCTTAATAGTTGGTGTATTCCTTATAGTCTTGTAGCTGGTACTTTCTTACAGCTGGTATTCTTACAGCTGGTATTCTTACAGCTAGTATTCTTATAGTTGGTGCATTCTTACAGCTGGAATAGCCTCACAGCTGGTATTCTTACAGCTGGTATTCTTACAGCTAGTATTCTTATAGTTGGTGCATTCTTACAGCTGGAATAGCCTCACAGCTGGTAGGCTTTGTGATTCAGCAAAAACATATATGTATATTTTTTTTGAAAAAAGGAAGTTCTTGAGAGGAAACATGCTTAAGTTTCCATGCGAAGTGACATTGGTTGTTCAGGACTAATGCGCACACCACCAGGTCGATGGAACCTTTAAGAGCAGCATGTCACACTCAGCTCTGTGCTGTAAAACAGTTTAACAAGACAGTCTAACACAGTTTAAAATAACTTAATTCTACCCCTAACCGGTGTGGCTCAGTGGATAGAGCATCGGCCTGCGAACTGAGAGGTCCTGGTTTCGATTGCAGTCAAGGGCATGTACCTTGGTTGCAGGCACATCCCCAGTAGGGAGTGTGCAGGAGGCAGCTGATCAATGCTTCTCTTTCATTGATGTTTCTAACTCTCTATCCCTCTCCCTTCCTCTCTGTAAAAAATCAATAAAATATATATTTTTAAAAAATAACTTAATTCTAAATACATAGTAAAACTGTTCCAATAGCTCTAGTCTCAAAGTATAAAATTCTATTTTATAGCTTGCTAAGAACTCAATATTTTTGTCTTTTTTTAAACTAAATTTTTCCTAGAGTACTATAATGTAAAGGGGAAATCTTTTCTTAAATATGTATTCACATTAGTGACTTCCCAATGATACCTAAATATTTTTCCTCGAAACAAAATAGTCACCAAATGAAGACCCATGGAACCTGAAAAGAATGACATGAAACTGTGAAATCACACTGTGTGGGTCTGAATTCACCACTTAATACTCCTGTGATATTAAGTTATACGAATTCAATAACCCTCCGTCCCTCATCAGTAAAGCGATAGTAACTGCATAACACAGAGGCTCACTGGGAGGATTCGACAAGATAATAAACATACGACATTCAGCACAGTTCCTGGTACACAGTTCACTCTAGAAATTGCTTCCTACTTTATTCAATTTATTACGTGGTATATTTAAGAGGAAAAGCAAGGGTTTCAATAACTCTCACAGCAGCAGGAAGCAGCAAGACCGTCGTGGACTACAGACAATCTGTGGTGGATCTAGACAAGGAAATGCTCCATCCCTGAGGGTGAGGGAGGGAGCCAGATGCGTGAAACCAGGCGTGGGATCCGGATGGGCTCTGAGGGATGCCAGGATCTGAAGCAGCAAGAGCACTGAGAGCGAGGGCCCATGCATCGTGTGGCTTGCCAGGTCCACCATGGCTTGTATGGGATGAGGACAGATAATCTTGGAAAGACCAACCACGTAGACCCCACAAAGCCATGCTACGGAGACTTATAGCTAGTATATTCCTATAGTTGGTATATTCCTATAGCTGGTGTATTCCTATAGCTGGTATATTCTTATAGTTGGTATATTCCTATAGCTGGTATATTTCTATAGTTGGTATATTCCTATAGTTGGTATATTCCTATAGCTGGTATATTCCTATAGTTGGTATATTCCTATAGTTGGTGTATTCCTATAGCTGGTATATTCCTATAGTTGGTGTATTCCTATAGCTGGTATATTCTTATAGTTGGTATATTCCTATAGCTGGTATATTCCTATAGTTGGTAGATTCCTATAGTTGGTGTATTCCTATAGCTGGTATATTCCTATAGTTGGTGTATTCCTATAGTTGGTGTATTCCTATAGCTGGTATATTCCTATAGCTGGTATATTCCTATAGCTGGTATATTCTTATAGTTGGTATATTCCTATAGCTGGTATATTCCTATAGTTGGTATATTCCTATAGTTGGTGTATTCCTATAGTTGGTGTATTCCTATAGCTGGTATATTCCTATAGCTGGTAGATTCCTATAGCTGGTATATTCTTACTAGGGGCCCGGTGCACAAAAATTTGTGCACTCGGGGCGGAGGGAGTCCCTCAGCCCAGCCTGTGCCCTCTCACAGTCTGGGACCCCTCAGTGGATGTCCTATGATGGCCCCAGTCTGCCAGGCGCCTTTTGTGTGTATGTGTGTGGCCACTGTGGACCTGCCCCCAGCTGCATCTGAGGCTCAGAGCAGTCCTCCTGTGTGTGTCTACCTGCTGGGAACCTGCCACCAGGCACACCGTCAAGGCTTGGAGCAGGCACCCCCTCTATGTTGATCTCTCAGACTCTTGCCCTCTCCTGCATGTTATTCTCTTTTTGAGCTGTGACCAGGGCTGGGTGCAGCCTGCCTCCCAAGCTTGCCTACTGCCCATCTTCCTCCAGCCACCAGAAAGCAGGGAAAACCCCGCCTCGTGGTCAGGCCAGCCTTTTCCTACTCTCTGATCCCCAGAAGGGACCTGGGAAGCCACCAAGCAGGCCGCCAACACTTTCCCACTCACCCGTCCCCTGCTGCCTTCCTTTCCCACTTCCCGGTGCC
>PVJC01002459.1:57080-79326 GCA_004026665.1 Murina feae | reverse complement strand
GCAGCCCTGGTCACAGCTCAAAAAAGAGAACAACATGCTGGGGAGGGCAAGAGTCTGAGAGATCAACATAGAGGGGGTGCTTGCTCCAAGCCTCCACGGTGTGCCTGGGGCAGGCCCCCGGCAGGTAGACACACACAGGAGGACTGCTCCGAGCCTCTGATGCGGCTGGGGGCAGGTCCCCAGTGATGACACACACACATACACACACACACACACACACAAAAGGCACCTGGCAGACTGGGGCCATCATAGGACATCCACTGAGGGGTCCCAGACTGTGAGAGAGCACAGGTCGGGCTGAGGGACTCCCTCCACCCCGAGTGCACAAATTTTTGTGCACCGGGCCCCTAGTTTAAATATAAAAAAAAAAGACTGACAGGCTCCGTTACATACGTTAAATACGAAGACCTTGAGAAAGACATAGGGGAAAACAAATATAGAAATTACATCAAGAAAGAATCAATGGTGCATGCATTGTTATTTGGAGCTGAACTAGAAGGTAATCTATAAGAAGTTGACTTCATTCTGAGAGTGTTTTACTGTCAAAGCCACAATAATGACATTGGTTACAATGTCGGTTTTAATTCTATTGGCATGCATCCTCAAGCCTAAACTAGATGGTGACCCTTTGAGACATAAATAACACTTGGCTCCCCAACTATTTTACAGTCAGGGAGCAGACTGAGAAAGCTGCTCATCTTCAAGGAGAGCAGGTTCTCCATTTCAGATGTAACCCAGCAGGATCATGGAAGAGGAAGAGCCTTGGGAAACAGTGGTCAAGAGACACACTCAAAGAGAAACTAAAGCTTCAAGAATGTTCCCCATCCTTGGCGTAGGGGAACTAAACAATGCTGGCTTAGGGAGCGTCTAGGATGCCATAGTCCAGCAACTGGTATTTGTTTACCACTGCCCCCCTTTCTCATCACTGCCTATCTCATCACTGTACATTGGGTGAATGGAGAGAAGGGGATGGAAAGATTTTGTGTACCATTAGTTCACAAGTTTCAAGTACCTGTGAATTGGGCATAATTTAAAAGGTCTAGGCTTTGAGTTGGACCCACTGACTGGATTAGACGTTTAGCAGTCTAAATGGATAAGTTTCTCAGCTAACATTTAGAAAAGAACAAATATACATATTTATGAATATTAAAAAAGCTCAAGCAAAATCTCATTTATCATTCTGATGTAGTACATGCTTCAAAAAGAGACCACTGAGAAAGTCCCAAGCTTGTGAATTACACTGTTCCCTTTGAAACACTTATTTTTGTCTATGTTTAACTTTTTCATTTTAAATTTTATTTTAAAAGCTTAACTTGTATAAAGACATCTACCCACAATTATGAGGTTTATTTTCTAATTTAAATAAGGTAAAAATTTATTAAAGCCCAAGCTAGTGATGACGGTACCTATTTATGTGCTTAATCTGGGGAAACAACTCTTTTATATTAGATTATATCAATCTACTCAATAGAATCTTAAAATTATTTCTAGGGGGAAAGTTTCAGAGCTAAAGTCAGGAGCTGTAAAGGAAGGGGAATTTACTGCAGATCACTGATTCCCGACCAAGGTCAGTTTGACACCTCCCATTTCCCAATCCTCTGGATTTTTGGCAATACCTGAAAGCATTTGTGCGTGGCAAAGCTGAACAGAATCCAAGGATGCTGTTAACATCGTACAATGCGAAGAAAGACCCCTCAAAACAAACATTATCCAACACATAATGGCAGTATAAGATTGAACAATTTCTTATGAATAGTTGCAGAACTCCAGAATTACACATTTCATTATAATTACAAATCCAAAAAGAAAAAAAAAAACACCTAAATTATGGGTATGTTCAGGGTGAAAAAAAAGTATTTTTAATACAAAAGAAAGATAATTTTCTTCTCAGGAATATTCCCATAGTATTCTCACATCAAAACACATCTAATGAGTATGAGTGCTTTGGTTTCAGCCATACCTCATTTAAAAATTTGTTTTTCCTAATTATATGCTTTTTACTTTGGCACATGGAAAAAACTCTCTAATTCTAGTTTTCATTTCTGAAATTGGACATTGTGATACTTCAGTTTCAGCAATGCTATAAAGAGTAAATGTCAATAATTAGAAGGATCACACAGAGTAAATAATAGCAATTGGTATTATTATTGTTGTTATCACTATTTTATATGGAATAAGTCACTCTAGTTCTATATAATTAACATTGAAAAAAATATAACAAATGCCAGTAGTTTTCTAGTGGAAGATAGCAAGAAAAAAAGAATGATCAAAAAGCATTGTTGTTCTCAAACCTCAAAAATTTCCAGCTGACTTGATTTTCAGAAAGTGCCCTTGATATAGCAGCAAGACAAACTGTCTAAGGCCAACTTATATCCCATATGAAACACAGGAAAATACGGATTTAATATGTATTTGATATATTTTAAATTAATAGAAATACTTGGTCCAGTGGGGGAGTTTCATGTCATGTACAAACCCTAGAGTGAATCCCAATGAATCCCACTTCTACATTCCTTCCCCTTGAATGGAGGTCAAAATATGACTTACATCTAATCAGTAGAGTATGGCAAAGGTCACATGTCACTCCCATGGCTATATCACATTAGGGAGGCTCCATTTTAGCAGTCTGTGTAGAAAGATTCTGTTTGTGGCAATGAAGAAACAAAAATACATGTTGTGACCTGCCTATGGAGAGGGTCGCATGACATGGTCTACAGGCAACCTCTAGAACCTTGGGGTGACTTCTAGCTAGTGGACAGTCAGAAACTGAGAGCCTTGGTTATACAGCCAAAAGGAAATGAGTTCTGCCAATACCCTGAATGATTTTGGAATTGGATTCTTCCCCAATTAAATATCCAAATGACCATACATCCTAAGCAACACTTGGATTTCTGTTAAGCCTTGCCGGGACTTATGACCAATGGAAATTGTGAAATAATAAATGTATATAGTATTAACAACTATGTTGGTTATTTGGTATGTGTCAATAGCAAACTAATATAGAGGGACTGGCCAATAATATAAATAATGTCCTTAAAGTGGAAGCAAAAGCTTGGTGAGCCTATATAATAAAAGCCTAATGTGCAAATTGACCAAACGGCCGAACAACCAGTTGCTATGACACGCAATGAACACCAGGGGGAAGACACTCAACAGAGGAGCTTCCCTCAGCCCAGAGGCTCCAGACCATACTAGGTGGGTGCCAGTGGGGTGTCCCCCTGATTGCCCCACTGGTTGCCCCAAGATCATCCCTGATCAGTGGCCAGGCCTAGGGATCCTATCTGTGCATGAATTTTGTGCACCAGGCCTCTAGTTTAAGGTATATCGAATTATAAATACAACTAAGACATGAAAGGGTCTAATGGATCATGGATCCATACCAATTAGGCATAATAGTCTTATTTTATTATCTCATTATCTGATTTAAACACATACACAGACACATTGACACAAATACACATGCACACACACATATTGGTTTACAAAAGAAAAAACTAATCCAAGCTATGAAAATATATTTATAATAATTTCACTAAAAGTTTGCAACTGGATCTACAAAGTCTGTGTTTTTATGCAAAAATTCTATATCCTACAGAGATTAACGAGAGTTAATGAAGCCAATTTATTAACAGGAACTTCTAAAATTAGCAATATTACTACAGCATCTGATCATGCCAGTAATCTGGAGCAATATATGCATATTTCAAAGTTATTAATGTCATAGTAAATAATATAAGCACATGAAAGTCAACATGAAAAATTAGGATGCATTTATTCATTGACAAAGCATAATACTGAATTAAATGGTCTTAGGAACAACCTTCTCGCAATTGAATAATGCTGAAGTCAAGGTCAAGTTTTAAAGGAGTGCATGCTACATTGCACCCTACATTTTCCTCAGTAGCATGGAAGGGGTATTTTAATTAATTCAGGAAATGTATCATTTATGGAATTGTATATAAGCCTAGAAGAAAGTCATTAACCTAATAATCAACAGAAGATAAAAGCATGAAGCATCATTACATTTCTGTACATAGTAAATATAGGCTATATGTGGAGAGAAAATTGGGAGCAGAATGAAAGATGACACTTGTCTGATGAGGAGAGAACTCACAGAGGGCCATATCTTCCCTCTGAACCTGCCCAGGTTTTTTCATACACCCTTTCCTCCGATTCAAGTCCAAGGAGAATTTTTAAATGAACTCTGACAATGCCACTTGTCCTAGAGCTTTCAGGGCTCTGAATTTGTATTTCAGCTAATAATAATGTGACTTGAGGCAACGTTTACATAAATTGGCCTGTTTTATAAAAATGTACTGGGCTAATGTTTGATAATGTGGTGAATACCTTTATGCTATTGCAATTAAAAGACATGCACAAAAGAATAATTCAATAGCATAACCTTTATAAAATATTTTTGACAGGATGAAGTAACAGAAGAAATAAAGCTTTGGTCCTGGAACAGGATTGAGAAGAAGCATGAAGGAATAATAATACGTATATAATAATGAGAATTAAATTTAAATGTTTACAAAACTATGATGTCTTACAAATGTAATAGAATTCTTGTAACCTTGTGGTCTCTAAATTAAATCACAGCCAATCATTTGCTTTGATGCAAATAGTAGCCACCAGAGAATTTTCACAGTGAACTTTATTTTGAAAGGATTTCAATAAAAATTGGTTTTAAAGGAATGTATTATTTTAATTTAAGAAATCAAATCAATAAATGAGTAAAGATAGTTACCTCTTTAACTCAGTGTTATAGTGATATGAGAGTTCTTCCCACAACACATGATTGAGGTGTAACATCCAAAAGGAAAAAAATACAAAACCTGTGTGGCTGGCATGTCTCAGTGGTTGAATGTCAACCTAGCAAGTCATGGTTTAATTTCCACCCAGAGCAATGCCAGGGTTGCGGGCTCAATCCCTGTGTGTGTGTTGGGGGAGAGGGGAGGGTGGTGCAGGAGGCAGATAATCAATGACTTTCTCATGGATGTTTCTATCTCTCTCTTCCTCTCCCTTTCTCTTTGTAATCAATAAAAAAAATATATTTTTAAAAGGAAAAAAACCCCAAGGTTATACTACTTTGAAAGTCTCTGTGGAGTTAAAGATCCATGAAAAGCCAAGAGATTGAAAAGCAAAATC
Organism: Murina feae; assembly: GCA_004026665.1. Classification (NCBI taxonomy): domain Eukaryota; kingdom Metazoa; phylum Chordata; class Mammalia; order Chiroptera; family Vespertilionidae; genus Murina; species Murina feae. The sequence goes on along the minus strand of PVJC01002459.1, from coordinate 74,178 downwards.
CAGCATAGAAGCAGTCACAAACCCTTAACATTCTGGCCAATTCTTTCAGGAAAAGTGCCATGTTTGAAAAAAACAGTTCTCTCCTTTCTTTGCACAGTATGAGAAAAATATTGGGTCAATGATACAGTATACTTTATTTTATTAGTGCTCCATAATTGCAGAAATGAAAGGGTGTCACAACTCACTTTAGGAACAGGTGGGTTTCCTTGTGTCAAATTCAAATTGTGATATTATCTGAATTAGTAAGTCTATCAACATATAACTTTACAAGACTCAAATGAGGCCCATAAACAAATTCAGATAATCCTACAAGGCATTTGCCTCTGCAGTTCTCTCTGCCTCCTGGAGCTGCCGTAGTGAAAGGGCATAATTCACGGACTCTCTAGAGGATCATAGTTTAATGGTATTTCACAGCCATGGCACATCACATTGCATTATGTTCACAGTGTCACCACAAAAGCCACTGCACCATAAAGTGATAACATCCCATAATGAGACATACAAACCCAATGTAATGTGACATACAAGAAAACCAATGCAGCATATCGCTTAAAGCACCCCTGTCTGGAAGGGGGTACCTATGGGTAGATCAAATGAATTTACAGATCATTCATTTCCTACATAATTCTGCATTTAATTTCCGTGTGTCTGCAGGCTTCCACAGAGAAATCTAATGTTGAATTTGCAAGCTGTGTGATTGCACAACCATATTTCCTTTTCAGAGGAACCATGGAATAAAATGTAAATATGTAGCATAAACTATTTGCAACCATTTAAATAAGGGCAAGTAGTTCTTTTTCAAGAAGTTCTCTCTTTGCCAAGATTGTATAAAATGCTAGATATTTCTTAAGTAAATTGGCACAATGGTGACCTTTCAACAGGAAAATAAAGAGGGCCTTTTTAAGAAAAGCAATTGTAAAATGATTAAAAGCTAAGATTTATCAGGAAAGGCTACAGAGAACATGGAGTACTGGGCAGTATTGGACACTAACATAATAAGCAGTTTCTCAGCGATGGTCTTTCATTATAGCAGGAAACCCTCCCAGCCAACACCACCCCAAAGCAAGGCAACGTGTTATCATGGGAACTCTCAAGAACCAACCCGATGACAACCCTGCCTTTGCATTTTGCACAAGAAGGACAATTCTTGTGCTCTCAAATATGCTGATGAGCCAAATCCCCCATCTGTGTAGTGAGCACAAGGACAAATAGAGTCAATGACAGGAATAGTTTAGGCCTCAGGTGGTGTCCCTAGTCCAGGGATTTCAAAACAGGAGTCGATGAATTGCAAAGTAGAACCACAAGATGACTGGAAACATTGGACTGGACAAGGAGAGATACTTAAGGCAGTTCTACACCTTTGAGAGTTTATTATTTTTCGGTCTTTATGGCATCATTTTCAAGACTGGATCAAAAAGTTTAGAAAACCTGATTTAAAACAACATTAAAATATATTGGAAGCAGTTATTCTAAAGGCTATGGTTCACATGTATGCAAATTTAAAACTCAGCCTTGTATAGTGAAGGTGGAAATGTGCGTCATCATCCACTGACTTTGACTGCATCTCATTAGAACTTTGAGAAGACATGCAACATTAGCACAGCTTCTGGGTCCCCACAACTAGTTCTTTCTCTCCAGTTCTACAACCACTTCCTTGTTCGCTAGGCCTTGTTTGGCATGACATTTTTGTGTGTGTGAATTAGGCATAGACTCCTCCCTGCCCCAACATATGATCACAGTTTATTTAGAAGTCAAAATAGATATAAAATCTTAACCATTATAATTGTGTTTTTAAATAACACACAGGTAATTTGCCCACCATTGTCTTTTGTGCATGTGTGTTAAAAATGGCTAGTGATATTTGTTCCAGCCTATCCAACCACCGAACCCCAAGTGCCATGGCCAGCCAGGCTACCGAGTCAAGAGGGTCATTATTTGCAATCGAACCACAATACAATTATTGGACCAATAAACGTGATAACATTTCTTATGTATTAATTCTATAAGCCAAAGGTACCAATAAATATTATAGGCTCTTTGAACCCAGGGACATTTTCAAATCCTGGGTGGTTGTTTTTTTAAAAACATATTTTATTGATTTTTTACAAAGAGGAAGGGAGAGGGATAGAGAGTTGGAAACATTGATCAACTGCCTCCTGCACACTCCCCACTGGGGAGGTGCCTGCAACCACGGTACATGCCCTTGACTGGAATCAAACCTGGGACTCTTGAGTCCACAGGCCGACGCTCTAACCACTGAGCCAAACCGATCAGGGCTGCCTGGGTGTTTTTGACAGGATAAGATATCAAGTACCATTTGGCGTGGATGGAACATACTCGTGGACATTTTCAACAGGACCAAATTAAAGGACATTTTGATGCAAATCAAATGTCTCTATGAACATTTTGGAGAAAACCAAATTTCAAGGACCTTTTGACATGGACCAAATGTCTCTGTGGACATTCTGGACAGGACCAAAAGTTCTGCAATGATTGAAACACAAAACATGAGATCTGCCCTCATCACCATTTTTTTAAGTTAACAGTACAGTAGTCTATAAGTATGATATTCTAAATCAAAGCTTTAGACATTTTTTATTCTGCATGACTGAAATTGGAAGCAGAAAAGTCTGGGGCTTCTTTGTCTACTCTTTTGCTGATGTCGCTTTTCTATCACTTAAGCTCCAATCTTAATCATCTAAACTAGCATACAACCTAAAGAAATGTGTAGGTTAACCTTCGGCAAACACAGGCTTATACATATTTTTTAAAAACTTTCATTAAACAGCACCCACCTTAGAAGAATAAAATCAAGGACTGCTGACCATAAGCAATGGTTCGTTAACAGTAAATCTGCTTAGGGTTTAAGCTGCTAGGAGGACAATATCAGGAACTTCTCATTTTCCCAAGATCTGTAGCAGATGACAGTCCCAGAGTGCCTGACAAGATGTTCGTACAGTACGTGTCAGTGCTCATAAATAATCGCTCCTCTCTGGGCAAGACACAATCTGTTTTCCACTTTAATCAAGGTCACACTATAAATATTGCATCTGAGTTTCCGCCACACCTCCCTCCCTCTCTATTCCCCCTGCCTATAGACCCAGGACAATGTCATGACTTACTCAGATTTACCCTTCAGTGCTCAGAGACCGTGGGACAGGGGGCACACTTGTGAAATGGAGACCCATCACCAGTGGAGTTCTGGTGTCATTTTGGTTTTTGTTTTTTGGGGTTTTTTTTATAAAATTGAGGCTACTTTTTTAAAATTGAGGTAATATTGGTTTATCTAATAGAATAAAAGAGTAATATGCAAATTGACCATTACCTGAGACACCCAGGCCACGCCCACCAGCCAAGCCACGCCTTCCAGCCAACCAGAGCGGCTGTATGCAAATTAGCCCAGCCAAGATGGAGGCCAGCAACCATGGAGCTAGAGCAAACCAAAGGCTTCTGCTGCAACTGCCTGTCTAGGCTGGCTGAGCCTCTGCTCATGGCCAGGCTCACCAGCCAATCAGAGCGGCTGCATGCAAATTAACCCAGCCAAGATGGAGGCTGGCAGGGCAGCTCTGCACTGGGAACCTCAGTGGCCGGCATAGCTGTGCAGGGGTGTCAGCTCAGTGGGGGGGAGGGAGGGTCCAGCCTGGGGCCTCCTCGGGGCATCCAGGAGCACCTGTCCCGGGTCCACTGCCTGACTCCACCCCCCCGGGGGCCTCCACCAGGCATGCAGGAGAGTGGGTCCTCCACGAGGCTTGCAGGAGCAGCCATCCTGGGTCAGCTGCCTGGCTCCGCCCCGGGGGCCTCCTTGAGGGCATTCAGGAGCACCTGTCCAGGGTCCGCTACCTTCATCCGCCCCCTAGGGGCCTCCACAGGGCATGCAGGAGTGTCTGCTGCACAGTGTGGAGAATCCAAAGCCAGTCCACTGCCTGGCTCCACCCCAAGTGTGTTTGTTCAGCAGCAGGGCCCCATCGAGGGATGCTGCACCAGCATCCGCCCCTGGCTCACCACCCAGCTCTGCACCAGGTGTGTCCCCTCAGCAATGGGGGTCCACCAGGTGTGTGTGATCGTGGGCCCTCCGGTGGGAAACATCCAGGCCTGCACTCACCAGCCCTCCCACCTCCCAGTGCATGAACCCTGAAGGGGCTGTGGGCAGCCTGAAAATGGCCCTCAATCCCTCACCCAGGCTGGCCAGGCATGCCAGCAGGTGGACATCTCCCCCGAGGTGTCCCAGACTGCAAGAGGGCACAGGCCGGGCTGAGGGATCCCCACCCCCCGAGTGCACAAATTTTTGTGCACCGGGCCCTTAGTAATACTATATAGCTTTCAGGTTTAATGTAATTGAATTTTCTTCTCCACTTCCATATTATGACATACCTCAATCCAGGACAACTAGAGAGAAATATCTTTCCCAAGACAATGCAAGTCCCTATCACTGTGTCCCCTCTCTCCATCACTTCAGAAATTAGAAGGGTCTAGAAAACAATTATTCGTTTCCAGTCTTTTATTTAGTACAAGGACTAGGATTCCAAAAATATTACCCTTTTTCTTGTTAAATTGTCAGGGCTTTCCCCAAGGTATCCTAAGCCTTTACTTGGTCAAATATGGCATCATATATGGGCTACTCTACAACAATACAACATAGAGACTTTTCATTAAAAAAAGTGGCAGAATTGTTTTGGTTATTATATACCATGATTACAAAAATGCTTTTTAGTTTTTACATCTATTACAATGCACTCATTAGCACTGAATTTTATGCATCACCACCTTTTGATAATCTCAGAGAAAATATTTGATTTTTTGTACAATCAGTATTAGTTTATGCTACATTTTTTCAAAACTACATTTCTAATAGTGTATTATTTCTAATTTTGTCTAACTTTATTTTTCCTAATTTTTATTTTTTAACAAAGATTGTTCAATTGTACTTCCAATGGAAGCAGAATTTCCAAAGATTAATGATCAATTGATGACACCCAGAAATTCCAAAGTTTGAAATACACATAGTGTGTTCTTCATATGCATGAAAACATCATGTGTTAATTTAGCCAATACTTCAATTATGAGTGAAATATAAAACAAACCTTAAATTATCAAGATCATTCAAATTGGATTGAGAATAAAAAAATAAAGATTTTATTTGAAGTGGTTTGGCAATCAGAAAATTATTAAAACTTCTAATATTATCACTTTTATCTTTATTAATAAACAAATATAGTTTATGAGAACTTACTTAGAAGTATTTTTGCATAAAGAATAGATCAGAGGACATATTGGTGGTTGGCAGAAGCAGGGATTGGGAGTAGGCAAAACAGTTGAAGGGGATCAAAATATACAAACGTCAATTTTAAGATGAATAAGTCATGGGGCTGTAATGCACAGCATGGCGACTATAGTTAATAATATTGTGTCACATATTTAAAAGTTATCATCACACAAAATGATTATAACTGTATGTGGCAACAGATGTTGACTAAACTTATTACAGTGATCATTTTGCAATATATACAAATACTTGATTATTATGTTGTACACCTGAAACTAATATAACGTCATATGTCAATTATACCCAATATAAAAGTCTCACCAGACATTGTATGTGCCCCCTATGGGCAAAATTACTCCCATTAAGAAGCACTGCTCTAGAGGTAATCAGTAATGCTATTTTCCAGCCTTTATTCTTATATACATAATACCGAAACAAATTGTATTTTCTGTGAAAATGAAGTTATCAACTCTCCACAATGTTCTCAATTCCAATTATCTATCTTAAGTAACCTTTGAACAAGCTCTTTATGGATATAACTACATACATATCACTATATTCAACTTATTTGACCTCATTTTGCTTATCAGATAATCATTTGTTGTATTGGGGTACATTTTTTTATTTTTAATTCCAAGCCAAAAACATTAAATGAAAACTAAAGTTCTACAATTTGCTGACATATAGAGTAGATAATGAATTTATAAGAATTTATCATTACATTCTCCACTGTTATTCAATTGTGGTTAAAACAACTGCACACAACTTTCAGATTCCCCAGAGATTCTACATGGGTCAAAGGAAAAACACACTCTGGAAGGGCTCTCTCCCATTTATCAAAAGAATGGAGTGTCCAGAGACATGAAGCATGCAGCAGATTGACAATTCTCATAAGGAAGAGTAAGGGAGGAGATTAACCAAAAAACTTATACACATACTAGAGGCCTGGTGTAAAAATTCATGCACCAGTGGGGTCAGGGCTAGAGAGGGACGCAGAAGGTTGGCCAGCCAGGGAGGGACCATAGGAGGGCTCCAGGGCATGTCTGGCCTGTCTTGCTCAGTCCCAGTTGACTGGACCCCGGCAGCAAGATAACCTACTGGTTGCAGCATCTGCCCCCTGGTAGTCAGTACATGTCATAGCAACTGGTTGACTGGTCAACTGTCTGCCCCCTGGTGGTCAGTGCACATCATAGCAAGTGGTTAAGCAGTCTCAGCATATCATTAGCATATTATGCTTTGATTGGTTGATTGGCCAATCAGACAACTGGACACAGCACATTAGGTTTTTATTGTATAGGATATGCATAAACCATGGACACAGACAATAGTGAAGGCCTAGAGAGGGCTGTAGGGAGGAGGAGTCAATGGGGACATCTGTAATACTTCTAGCAATAAAGATATTTTTTTAAAAAAGGATGGAATGTCACTATATATTTCCTATGTGGTGTGATGAAAAGATCAGATTGGAGGCCATGACATCTTTGCAGCAGATGTGGAGGACTTTTTATTACCAAAAGAAAACATTTATAAAGATGTTGATCTCAAAAGCAAAAGCAAACATTGTACTTTGCACCATACTGAAGTGTGTAATACGCCTTCCTCTTCTATGTACGAAACCGTGCTTTTATATGATGACAGTGACATTTTATATATTTAGCCCACAGTTTTAACAGCTCCTAAATATTCATAATGCTAATTTTAAGTCACAGCATGATTTGTTAATTCTTAAAACTCTGCCAAACCTTGATAAATTGGGCTAAATTTGAACCAGATTTTCTAAGCCTTACAGGGACATATTAATTCAATATTATTACTGTCAAGCATAAAATATGTTCAGAAGCTTCCAGCATCACATCACACCGCTTCACAGCTGAACTGGCATTTCATTCCTTGAAAGTGACTAACTTATCTGCCATTGAAATAACCAATAATATTGTCTATTGTTCTGGCATTTAATGTGGTTTATTCTTTTGAGCAAAACTGTAGAGCCAAAAAAAAAAAAATAGAGAAAAATTTTTAAAGAAAAGTAATAATTTTGTAGTTAATACATATAAACTCCCATGTTTCACAAAGTTAAAAATGGCAAGAAAGAAAAACAGCTAATTGTTGTTGGCCTACCAAATGCTAAATATGCTAAATGGCTATAAGTAAGAAAGACAGTGTGGTTATTGCCAGGGTGGGGGATGGTAAAGGTGGAGGAGAATTCATGGTGATGGATCTTAGATCGACATTAGACTTGGAGTGGTGAACACACAATATAGCATACACATGATGTGTTGTAGAATTGTGCACCTGAAACCTATATAATTTTGTGGGTCACCCCAATAATTCAATAAAAAAGATTTTTAAAATAATTATTTTTTCCCCTCTGAGACATTCAAAGGAAGTAAACATGCTTATTGCATTTCTGTCATTTATAGTGTGTTTTAAAGTCCAAGCCTATCTGTATTGTCTGAGAAAGTTTATTTCCTGGATATCAACTTGTGTTATTTTGGCATAGTCCTATTTTTATGACACACACACACAAAAAAAACTGAACTAGATTTAGATTTTGACTTTGGGAAAGAAGCAGGTTTCCTACTTTATTTTATGTGACCCCTCCAGGGCAATTTAATAGCACCTGTACTTATAAAATGAAAACATTAAACTGATCTTGAATGTAAATAACTTAAAGGATAAATGACACAAATATTTCTCCAATAAGGTTCTTCTCTTGTGTTATTCTACTTACTATGACTCTCTGAATAACTATCTTAATCTTTCTATCTGAGGTTCTTTCTCTAAAGTTAGCCTTCTCTCTCATGCATCTACCAGTAAATCTTACTCCCGTTTGCTTAAGATTTTTCTACTTTGAAATTGTTCTCCCTTTCACACACTTTCTTGCTTTAATAGAAATCATATTAAAAAAATAAAAAGCTTCCTTTGATTCCACTTCTTCTGGCTACCATTTTTTGCTCATATTCAGAGCAATTTTTTTGAAAAATACCTTATTGGTCTTTTTTGAAAAAAAAAAAAAGTATTATTGGTCTTTTTACCAAATTCCTCAATAGTGTATACTTTTTTTCTTTAAAAATGCTGTACTTATTAATTTGCTTGCTTGTTTTATTAAAAGGTTTTCTTTTCCAGAGCAGTATTTTGTTGTTGTTGTCATTAATCCTCACCCAAGGATATTTTCCCATTGATATTTAGGGAAAGTGGAAGAGGGAGGGAAAGACAGAGAGAAATATCAATGCAAGAGAAACACATTGATTAGTTGCCTCCTGCAGGGGCCCTGACCAGGGCCCAGACTGAGGAGGATCCTGCAACCAAGGTATGTCCCCTTGACCCAGGACCCGTGGTCCACGGGCTGATGCTCTATCCACTGAACCAAACTGTTTAGGGCTCCAGAGAAGTTTTAGGTTCACAGGAAAATTGAACAGAAAATACAGATTTCCACATTTTCTTTTCCCCTCCCACACATAGAGTCTCCCACATTATCAACGTCTAGTATCATAATAAAACATTTATTACAATTGATGAACCTATTTTGATACATCATTATTACTCAAAGTCCATAGTTTACATTAGAGTTCACTCTTGATGTTTTATATATTACTAGGGGCCCGGTGTACAAAAATTTGTGCACTCAGGGGGGGTCCTGCAACCTGGCCTGTGCCCTCTTGCAGTCTGGGACCCCTCGGGGGATATCCACCTGCTGTCATGCCTGTCCAGCCTGGTGAGGGTCTGAGGGCCATTTGCAGGCTTCCCATAGCTCAAGTTGACTCAACGTCCCAGCGAGGCTGGCTGGAATCAGGTTTCTGGGGTTTATTTATCTTCTATAATTGAAACTTTGTTACTTTGAGCATAGGCCTAGGCAGGGAATGAAGTTTCCTGTTGCTTTAGCTCCGTGGCTTCTATAATTGAAACTATGTTGCTGTGAACAGAGGCCCAGCTGGCCTAGGCAGACAGTTTACTTCTGGTGCAATGGAAGCCTTCTGTTTGCCCTAGCTCCATGGCTATCGGCCTCCATCATGGCTGGGTTAATTTGCATACAGCCGCTCTGATAGCCTGGGGGCGTGGCTTGGCTGTTGGGCATGGCTTAGGTGTCTTGGAGTAATGGTTAATTTCCATATTACTCTTTTATTTGAGTAGATAGGTTTTGATAAATATATAATGTCATGCTGCCACCATTATAGTATCATAAAAAAATGCCTTTGCTGCCCTAAAAATCCTGTGTGCTTGTCCTATTCATCCCTCCTACCCCCTAACCCTTGGAAATCACTGCTATTTTTACTGTCTCCATGGTTTTGCCTTCAATATTACTTTTAAAATCATTTAAATATTTTTATTTATTTTTTAAAAATATACTTTTATTCATTTCAGAGAGAAAAGGAGAGGAAGAGAGAGATGGAAACATCAGTGATGAGAGAATCATTGATTGGCTTCTTCCTGCATGCCCCTCACTGGGAACTGAGCCTTCAACTTGAGCATGTGTCCTTAACCAGAATCAAACTTGGGACCCTTCAGTTTGCAGACCGATGCTCTATCCACTGAGCCAAACTGGCTAGGGTTTATTTAAATGTTTGTATCCAACTATTCCACAACTACTTCTATTGGGATCACAAATAATTTTGTCAAGCAAATTACAACGGTCAATTAATGGTGCTCAATATAGTTCAACATTTCATCATTAACAATTGCTCTTATCCATATACTTGAAAAACACATGTATCTTGGTTTACATGATGCCATATCTTTCTGGTTTCATCCTTTCCCCCTCCAGAGATATGTATTCAATTTTATTCACTAGTTTCTTCCCTTCTGCCCAAGTTTTAAATATTGTGGAGCTCTAAGTTTGGATCTAGCCCTCTATTCTATTCTAATTACATGGACTCTATCTTATTCAACTGAAAGACTTTAAATAAAATCAATTTATCAAAGTTGCTAGTATTTATATATGATTTCTAGCCTTAGGAATGAGATTGTACTTCCTCAATAAAATTAGACCTGCGTCACAGAACCTGGTCTCTGGAGTTGTGCATGCAAGCATCCTAGCGCTAGGGGCTCCGTCATCCTCACCCCTGGGAAATCCCCTACTTCAGATGACAGCTGACCAGCCAACATCTGAGGTGCAGGTAAGCTTTGGAGGGTGGCTGTCCAGCCACTCAGGGTGAGCCCAAAGTGCAGGCAAGTTTCATATGGTTACCAAGACTCAGGAAACCAGGGCCGGCCAAGGCTTGCACTACCAACAGTGGCAGCAGCAGAGGTGTGATGGGTGTGTCACCTTTCCCTGATAGCCAGATCACCTCCTGCCCTTGAGGGATCCTGGACTTCAAGAGGGGGCAGGCCGGTCTGAGGGATCCCCCATCAGTTTTTTATATACAGCCTCTAGTTGTATATAAATCAAAGAGAAGACACTGAAAGATGGAGAGAAAAAGATAGCCTTTAAGTAACCTAAAGACCCAAGGAACAACATAGTTGTGTATTCTCCAGGTTATCCTTTCTCTTAATACAGTACTGACTGGGTGCTGAAGAAAACTTCCACCTGGAAACATCAATGGATACAGACCAAAAAAAGCCAAAGCAAGCTGTTCTCTTTAGGCAAAGGGCCAGGAAAAGAGCACCCTAACAAAAGAAAATCTTTCAGACAAATACCATGAATGAAACCATGCCCCACTCTCACAACTGTTAGTAGAGAAAACCAGATTTCCAATTTGCCTCTCATGAGGTTCCCTTTTTTCTCTCTGGTTGGTTTCAAATAAAACCAAATGGGGACCTGGGACTTCATCCTCCCTTGGCATTAAGGAATCTCCCTACAGACACCCAGAGCGCCAGTGGAGGCTAGATGAAGAGCAGTAGTGAGATTCCCCTCCAAGTCTATAGGAACTAAAGGGACCTCTTCAAAGCCCTGTTAGGAAGCCTGAATTGCCATCCTACCAGCAGCAGTGATGTTATGTTTCTTTGTTGGCATGGTACCAGAGGAGGACCGTTAACACAGAAGATAAATAAAATTGAGATTCTCATGACATATATCCAAAATGTCCAAGATACATTAAAATATTACTTATTAAACTAAAAATAATATCACAAATAACCTTAGGAACAAATTTAACAGACAAATTTAACACTCTGATATAAAGATGTTGGGATTATCTGGCAAGGATTTTAAAGCAGTCATCCTAAAGATATACTTCAATCAGCAACTATGAACCTATTGAAGGAAATAAAGAAGTAGAAAGCCTCATCAAAGAAATAGAAAGTATCACCAAAGAAAACATAAAGAACCACATAGAAGTCTTAGAAGTGAAAAATACAAAAACTGAAATAAAAACACATTCTGTGAATTATTCCAACAGGAGAATGGAGATGGCACAGGGAAGAATCAGTTAACTTAAAAACAGAACAGAAAAATCACCCAATTTGAACAAAGAAATAGAGTAAAGAAAAATGAACAGAGCCTCAGGAACTTGTAGGACTATAACACAAGGTTTAACATTTTATGTCATCTGAGTCTTAAGAGGAATAGAGAAAGGGAGTAGAGCTGAATATGTATTCCAATAACTAATGGCTGAAAACTTAACAAGTATGGAAAAAAATACATAAACCAACATATTTATAAAGCTGAGGGAATGTCAAACAGGACAAACCCAAGTAAATCCATGCCAAGATATATCATAATCAAATCTCTAAAAACTAAAACAAAGAAAAATACCTTGAAAGAGGTGATAAAGAAGTATATTACCTTTAATGGATAAATACTGCAAAAAAAAAAAAAAACCCACAAAAAACAAAACAGTATATTTCTCACCAGAAATGAAAGCTAGAGGAAGTGGCACAATAGTCTCAAAAGAAAAAGAACTATCTTCCTAAACAAGTGAACAAATAGGTTCTGAAATTTTTATTTTTTTAAAAACTTGTGGCTCTTGATTGAATTATTTTCTGTTATAGTGCCAAGGTGCAAACTATTCTCCCTTTCAACCTTAAATGTTGCCAAATAGCTTCAGCAGAGCCAAAATGTTTATTCTGATTATTCAAATTCTGATTATTTCAAATTCATATAACCTTGATATGCCAATAAAGAAAGTCCAAGATTGATGATGGAACATTCTATTAGGAAACAAAATATTTGTGTTTAAATCATTGTTCAGTTACTTACTATCTATATGAATATTCATTTATTTTTTATTTTTTATTTTGTTTTATTGCTTAAAGTATTACAAAGAGTATTACATATGTTTCCTTTTTGTTTTCTCTTGACCTTCCCCCGGCCTCTCCTAACCCCAGTGTCTTGTGTCTATTGATTATGCTTATATGCATGCATACAAGTCCTTCAGTTGATCTCTTAACCTTCCCCCCTACAGCCTTCCTGCTGTAGTTTGACAGTCTGTTCGATGTTGCTCTGCCTCTGTATCTATTTTTGTTCATCAGTTTATAATGGTCTTTATTATCCATAAATAAGTGAGATCATGTAAGGGTTTTCTTTCATTGACTGGCTTATTTCACTTAGCATAATGCTCTCCAGTTCCATCCATGTTGTTGCAAATGGTAAGAATTCCTTCATTGTTATAGCAGCATAGTATTCCATTATATAGATGTACCACAGTTTTCTAATCCATTCATCTTTTGATGGACACTTATGAATATTCATCTATTAAATGTGTTGATAATATTTGTTGCATATCTCACAATGAGGATCATAAAGGATAACATAAAAAGTAGATTTTTCAGATTACATATTTTATTTATTTATAGGAATATATAGAGCTGTGCATCATTCGGTTTATTTGTTTAAATAGTGAGTATAATTTTACTAGGTATGGGAGGAACAAAGATGGAAGTCTCTATGGTTAGGGTAAATAGTTAATTGAAGAGACAGTCCAGCACACATTTTATAAAAACCACACGGTGTGGCAAAACATATTGACAAATGCAAAAACAAATTTCTGTGGGAGCTGCAAGAACCTTACTGTAAACACCTGGATGTAAGTCTGGGCACTGTCACTTATGTCACTGGATAGGTTATGAATCTCTGAAGTTCAGTGTCCTCATTGACAATATGAGGATAAAAATAACGTATCCTCATAGAAGGGTTATGAAGTCAAATAAAGACGATTAATATGAAGCATTCAGCTAAAAGTGACCCTTAGCAGTCCACAAAGTGATAGATTATTTTTATACTTATTAATCATAAGATTATTTATAAGAAGTACCTTTCACATGACAAGTGAAAGGATTTGGCAAGTATAGGCTCTCTAGAAAAAAGTACATCATGAATTATGAGTGTATCCTAAGTTGATAAAGCAAATATCAAAAGCCAAAGGGCCAGAAAGCTTCAGGATGAATTCAGGGTCCTGAGTGAACATCAAACAGGACAAACCCAAATACATCCATGCCAAGATAGGGTTGGAATACAGGAAAAATGGCAAAAGGAGTTCACTGCAATTTGACTTTAGATCATATTATTGATAATAACTAACAAGCGTGCTGGAGAACAGGACCAAAGGGTCTTGGTCAAGGGCACATACCTTGGTTGCAGGCTCCTCCCAGCACAGGCCTTGATCAGATCAGGGTATGTGCAGGAGACAAACAACTGATGTGTTTCTTTCACATAGATGTTTCTCTCTGTCTTTCCCTCTCTCTTCCACACACCCTAAAAATCAATGGGAAAAAAAGCCTCAGGGGAGAATTAACAAAAAACAAAAACAAAAAAAAAAGGAAATCTTAGAATAACACAAGTGACCTGACTCATTGAGAAAAATCATACATAGCAGCACTAATGGAAAGTCCAACAAGGAAGGGCTTTCTGAGCTTGCCATTTTTACCAAAACCCTGACCTGCAAGAGCCTGAGAAGTGAGTCAAAGACTCAGGTCATCTATCTTAGAGACTCTTTTATTTCACTTGTGTGCCAAGCAACCTGCTCCCTTTCTAGGGCAATTACTGTGACTTATTGACGCTGGCTGGGAAAGCAAATATCTGAATGCCTAGTTATTGACACTTAAGAATTACATCTTTTCTAATTACTTAGTCGATGTGATATTTAGTAATGGTAGTTCTTAATTTGTGATTTTGATACTCCAAGATCTTTCTCTGCAGCTGAATTTTGTCCGCTGATGTCATTGTCTGCAGGGATCCCATCCACGTAGGCTGCATGCAATTTCCTGTTATGTACTCTACATAATTGAACGACGCCCTTGGCACTAGTTTTCCAATAAATATCACTCATAATGACCTTGAAAATTCAGATGAGTAAGTGAATCTTAGTTTAATGACACTGCTCAAAATCAAGATGAGAGGTGGTGAATTTATTGAATCTGACACAAATACCTTATTCCTAGGCACTATATTATGGTCGTGTGCATTCTAATGTGCATAACTGTTTAAATACACGTGTCTATACCTATGTCTACACTGGACCACATAAATGCTGCTAACAGTATGCAATGTGCCTCATTGCAGATATTAGGAAGCCTGTGCAAACTCTGTTATAGAGTAAGGTTTTGAAACAAAGCACAATATCCGACTACGGGGTGAGTTTGTTATGTGTCTTCCTCTTGGCCCATCTATTTACAAATCTGAATTAAACTGCCTGAAAAATTCTACGATTCTGTTTTCATCAACATCTATTAGGAATACCAATCAAATTACATATCCAGAAACTTCTTCATAATTTCTAAAAATGGCAAGATTCAAATTTCAGTTTTCTACAGCAACAACCTTACAAAATGCCTATAATTAGGACACTTTAAATTAACTTAGGGAAGTTTAAAATGTAATTTCAGGTCACTAAGTTTGTTCAAAAACAGTCTGAGTTATTCCAGCCAGAGATATGACTACACATAAATGAGTAATTTAATAAGCAATTTAAAAAAATCAATCTTGTTGCTATAGAGCTTAGGTCAAAAACTGGCAGTCTACAAGTCAGAGTTTTTGCCCTCAGGTATGTTTTGTTTGGCCCACATCATTTTGGCCTGTCCACAGTTGTAAAACTTTTGAAATAATTGCCAACATTTAAAAATTGGGGGAGATATAAAAACTTGAGTTTCTGGCTTCTTTTAAAAAAGACTGAAAATCTGGGAAACTGGGCACCTTTCTCTCATGGCAACTCTGATTTTTATGTGGACAATTTCCCAACACTCAGGTCACTGTGATTCCATCCTCTCGCTCCAGCTTGATTACATTTTCCTCACACTCAGTCAGCTTTATTTATTTAGGTTACCCATGCAACCTCTGTAATTATGTGAATCTGGGTATACTTTTTACAATTATAACTACTATTTGGCTATTCATTCATTTGAATTTCGTATTTCCCTAATAGTACTTGTGATAGGCAGAATCCTAAAATGCCACCCACGCCCCCAAGATCTGCAGGCCCTGGGTTACACACATGTCCTAGTTACTCATTCAAACACTAATCTAGGTACTGCAGTGAAGGAACGGATATAATTAAAATCTCAAATCAGGATTTTCAAAGCAAGGAGATTTTTAAAAAATATATTTTAATTGATTTTTTACAGAGAGGAAGGGAGAGGGATAGAGAGTTAGAAACATCAATGAGAGAGAAACATCAATCAGCTGCCTCTTGCACACCTCCTACTGGGGATGTGCCCTCAACCAAGGTACATGCCCTTGACCGGAATCGAACCTGGGACCTTTCCGTCCTCAGGCTGACGCTCTATCCACTGAGCCAAACCGGTTAGAGCATCAAGAAGATTATTGAGGTGGGTCTGTTCTAATCCCGGAACCTCATGTAACACGGAGAATTTTCTCTAGCAGGTCACAAAAGAGGTGTCGGAGATCGCATTCCACTGGCGTGGACAGCAAAGATCCCTTTTGTGAACTGCCTTCTGGGCCACTTGACAAAGAACTGTGGGCAGCCTATAAAGCTGATAGCGGTCCCTCAGAACAGCTGGAAAGAAAATGGGGGCCTTAATCCTGCAACACAAGGAAAGGAATTCTGCCAAAACCAGTGAGCTTGGAAGAGGACCCTGAGCCCAGAGGGGAACCAGAGCTGCGGTGAACATCTGGATGTTAGCCCAGTGAGACCCCGAGCAGAGAACCTAACCATGCAGTGCCCAGACTTCCGACCTACGGAATCTGTGAGGTAAATTGTTGTTCTTTCAAACCTTTTAGGTTTCTGCGACTTTTTGGAGCAGCAATAGAAAGCCAATACAATATTCAATCATTCTCCCAAGCATCCTGATGTAAAATCTTAATATTAGCATTCTTTTTTTCCAATTAGCTGCCGGGAGGAACTGTTGCTTCTTTCTATTTACCTTGCTACTTCACTTACCTAGTGTCATCTCCATCCTACCATACATGAAAATCAATTTGTTCTTTTGCCTGATCTTCATTTCTCTAGTTTTCTCTCCAACACTCTTTAGTGAGTCCTTATTGATTCATTAAAAATGAATGACCTGTGTCCTGACTACTTTTGCAGGTTTAGTCCTTTCAAAGCTTCCTACAGTGCAGTGCACTTAAAGTTAGCCAGCCATCTAACTTTACATATGTTTTTTATTAGACAATAAACTCATTGAGGCTACAGTGCCTACCTGGAAATGAGCATGGTATGTTCTGTAGCAATATTTCTACATTGAGATTTGTAGATATATATTTCTGGATCTCGGGTTTCTCTATAAGATTTAAAATGTAATAGCTTTTATACTTTCTGTAACTATGTTAAAAATAATAAAAATAAATGCCTGGCCATTTAAAATACAAATTTTTGACCAAGTATGGGCACTCTCATGTCAATGGCCTTATTTATTTTTACTTTTTAAAATTTTATTGAAAATATTAGAGATGTCCTTCCCACCCCCCTCCACTGATGTCTTCTAGCTACGTTTGCCCCCCCCCCC